>JAURVB010013425.1:0-121672 GCA_033002965.1 Piper betle | reverse complement strand
CGTATCAAAAATGTTACAATTGAGTCAAGTCATGTTGTTGGTCAGTATGACTCAATTGACAAAATAAATCAACCTTCTTGGTATCACGAGAATGGATTGCATTGTTAAATACGTGTCAAAACACATCAAATACACATAAAAGTAAGAACGAAAATAATTGCATTGAGCTCAAGTGTGTGTAGTGTTATCTATCCTCCCACCAAAGTCAACTTAAGATTTACCAGACCTACATATATTATATGAAAAAGGTTAGTAACGAGTGTTACTAGTCCAAAAAATAATTAGTACAAACTAGCAAATGGGTATTCTATTGCCCATGAAAACTTACGAAACTTCAACAGGACGGTAAGCAAACATACATAAACAAGTGTCGGCTCGTATGCATGACTAACATTCATATTCATACAGAAAATACATACGCCCACAGATCCTCCATATTTCACCTGCCACGGTATTCGAGTGGGAAAATGAATGGTTAAGTTAATGCCACAAATTCCAGAAATGTGTTTGAAGCAGTTCTAGTGCCGTCCATACATATATCCAAACCGCTTACTTTCTTGTTCGTGAAATCCATAAAAATGTACGTACTTATATAATAGATTTAGGGAAGAGGCTTGTATTATATATTTCTGGAGCTTTAGTTCGAGAACAATAAGGGATCTCATCATTGTAGTTTTATTAAATATGTGTATAGAACACGGCTAAATGGCCCAACTTCTGAAAGATCCGATAAAATGTTGCCAATGTCATAGTACATCTAAAAATTGATTAAACTTGGCACACACGGAGTCAAGTAGAGATTAATTAAAAGGAAAATCATATGGACCTGTGGTCCATGCTCCAAGCGCACCGACACATCTACGTCGAGCTCAGACTCCCATTGCAAAGTAAAAAACTATCATCTCTATATGATGTATGTTCGTGGTGTGTGTTCACATTATCAGTACATACTAGTACAAAAAATAGAGCTAACAAGTCTACAACTAAACAAGTGGCACACATACCGAGACATAATAATAAAATAATAATTAATTAATTAAACAAAGAAATGAATTCACAAATAATTAGATAAATAATGAATACATGAACATAAATAGTACTCTAGTCATAAAATAATAACATAATTATAATATATTAATATACTGGTAAACAAGAGTAAATATAAACATATACTCGTATTAGTAAAGTAATCAATAAAAAATAATAATTACATAAAAATTTAATAAATAAATAAATAGTTAATACTTATTAATCATAAATATTAATAATATTATAGTTATACAATACAAGAATACGTAATTAAATATAAGTGAATAATAACATATGCGCAAAAAATAATTAGATAAATCAACAAATAAATAAATACAATTTAGTAAACATAAATAAGATTACTATTTATAAGTAAATATAACATTATTAATAAAAAATAATCATAGAAACATGCATTATTATCAATAAGTACATGAATAATAAGAAATCAATAATGATAATAAATAAATAAACAATATAATAAATAAAGAAGAGTAATCATTTACCACCCCGATTTTAGTTCACCTCAGAATTGAATAAGACTTGTTACGATCGAGTCAAACCATGTTTGAAATTGTTGGTAGGAAAGACTCGATTGATAAAATATATCAAAACAACCTTCATAGTGTCATAAGAATAGAAGACACGGTTAAATATGCGTCAAAACATATCGAACATAAATAAAAGTAAGAAAATAAATAACTTCGATGAGCTCAACTGTGTGAAATGTTTATCTGTCCTCCCACCAAAGTCAACTCAGGAATTATAAGACCAAAATATATTATGTGAAAAAAGTCAGTAACGAGTGTTACTGGTCCGAAAAATAACTAATACAAACTACAAAATGGTATTCGATTACCTAGGAATACTTATTAAACTTCAGAATTTGCCTCACAGTGGGCGGTAAGCAAACATACTTAAATAAGTGTTGGCTCACATGCTCGGCTCATAATCATATTCATACATAAAATGCTTACGCCATCACATCTTCCTTATTACACCCTCCACGGTACTCAGGTGCCCAAAACGAACAGTTAAGTTAGTGCTACAAATTCTGAAATTGTGTTGCATTACGCAGTACCCTCATACACCGCACTACCTCAGGGTTTGAAACAGTATAAGTGTGGTCCATAAATATTTTCATACTGCTCATGCTCTTATTTGTGAAATCAGTAAAAATATTCGTACTTATATAATAGGTTTAGGGAAGAGACTTATATCATATATTTTTGAAACCTAAGTTCGAAAACTTACAAAGGATCTCATCCTTGTGGTTTTACTAACCATGTGTAGAAAACACAACTCAATGGCCCGACATCGGAGGGATCCGATAAAATGCCGCCGATGTCGTGCTACCTCTAAATCATGATTTAACTCAACACGCAGTGAGTCAAGCAAGTTTGAAGTAAAGGGAGAGTCCTATGGACTTATGGTCCATGCTCCAAGTACATCGACACATTTATGGCAAGCTCGGACTTCGTACCAACATCAAAGCCCACTACTATGTAAAATAATGATGTCCCAATATGATGCATGCTCATAGTGTGTACTCATTTCATCAATACATCACAATAAAGAAAACCATGCAAACAAGTCTACCACGTGGCACGCAAATTGAGATATAATAATAATAATAATAAATAAATAAATAATAAATAAATTCACTCATAGATAATTAGATAAATATGAAATACATGAATGTAAATAATACTTTAGTTATAAAATAATAACATAATTATACTATATTAATATACGGGTAAACACAAGTAAATATCAAAATATACATAATAATTCAATAAATAAATAAGTTAATACTCAATAATTAAGTAACACCCCAATTTTGGTTAACCTAAGAACCAAATCACAAATTTTATGATCGAGTTAAGTCATGTTTAAAGTTATTGGTCAGTATGACTAGATCGATGAAATATATCAAAATAACCTTCTTCTTGTCATGAGAATAGAAGAGACTGTTAAATACATATCAAAACACATCAAATATAAATAAAAGTAAGAAAGTAAATAACTGCACTGAACTCAAGTATGTGTAACGTTTATCTTTCCTCTCACCAAAGTCTACTTAGGAGTTACAAGACCTATATATATTATACGAAAAACAACAGTAACGAATGTTACTGGTCAGAAAAATAACTAATACAAACTGGCAAATTAGTATTCCATTACCCACGAAAACTTATAAAACTTCAAGATTGCCACACGCTAGGAGGTATGCAAACATACTTAAGCAAGTGTCGGCTCGCATTCATGGCTCATAATCATATTAATACATACAATGCTGACGCCCTCACATCCTGCATATTACACGCACCACGGTACGCGAGTGGTAAAAGAAAGGCTAAGTTAGTGCCATAAATTTTATAAATGTGCTGCATTATGCAGTACCCTCATATACCACACTACCTCACATTTTAAAAGACTAATAGTGCAGTTCATATATATCTTTGTACCACTCATTCTCTTATTCATGAAATTCGTAAAAAAAATGCATGTAATTATATAATATGTTTAAAGAAGAGGCTTTTATCATATATTTATGGATCTTCTATTCGAAAACCAACAAGGGATCTCATCCTTGTTGTTTTATTAAAAATGTATAAAAAGCACAACTGAATAGCTAGATATTTAAGGGGTCCGATAAAACGTTGGGCGTCAAGCAGAGAGGGAGAGTCCTATGGGCCTATGGTCCAAGCTCAAAGCGTATCTACACATCTGCGCCCAACTTAGAATCCAAAACCTAAATCAAAACCTACTACAAAGTAAAATACTAACATCTCTATATGATGCATGTTTGTGGTGCTTGCTAATATAATCAATACGTCATAATAAAGAAAGTAGTGCTAAGAAACATGTAACTAAATATGTGGTACAAAAATCGAGACATAATAATAATAAATAAATAATAAATAAATAAATAAACAAGAAAATGGACTTATAGATAATTAGGTAAATAATAAATACATAAACAAAAACAACACTGTAATCATAAAATAATAATATGATTATATTATATAAATATTTGGGTAAACATGAGTAAAAATCAACATATACTCATGTTAGTACAAATATAAAAATAAATAAATATATAAATAATAATTTAATGAACAAATAAATAAACAATCAATTAGTTAATACTCATAAATCATGAATATTAATAATATCATAGTTATATAATACATGAATACATATTAAATACAAGCAAATAATAACATACACATGACAAAAAATAAACATATATATATATATATATATAATTTAGTAAACATAATAAGACTAATAGTCATAAGTAAATACAATATTATTAATAACAAATAATCATGTAAACATTTATCATATATGATAAACATAAAAATAAATAATAAATAAATAATAATGAACAAATAAATAAATAAATAAAACGGTAAATAAATAAATAAAATGATAAATAAAGAAAAATAATCATAACATCCAATCATGCTAAATCATGTGAATACGCATCACAACAAACATAGAAGTTTTCAAATTACCGAAAACCGTGTAAGAATGGACGAAATCGGTTAAAAAATAAGCTAAATCTGATGGGACTTATTTGAACTAAACCAAATCAAATAGGCTGAAACAACATGGTCTTGGTTAATTGGAAAATGGGATGGGTGTTGGGCAAACCTGAACTGGACGGGAGGACTTAGACATGGGTTGGTGGCCTCGGGCTACCCCAAGCGGACACGAACACGGGCAGCGCGTAAATGGGCCGGACAAGGGGAGACTGTTTCCGTTGCCAAAAACACCGATGGTAGAGCAGTTAGGGTCTCCACCGGTTGGGATTGACGATAAATGTGACGAGAATTATGATGGTGGTGGCAGCCGGCGGAGTCTGGCTAGTGGTTGGCAAGAAATCGGCGGGAAAGGCGCGAAATTGCTGCCTGGTGTGGCGTTGTTGATCGCAGCAATCGCGGCCATGGCAATGGTTGTGGGTGGTATTGAAATAAATATCTTGGAAAGATGAAGCTTTTGGGCTAGTTGGCTTCACCGGAGGACAGTCATCGGGGCCTAAAAACGGCCCTAACGGGTGGCTGCGGCGGCAAAAATCAACAATGAAAATGCTATTGCCAACAGCAACTGCGGTGACGTTGGTGGTGATTGTGGGTACAGGCTGATAGCCGGTCGCGAGGCAGTCATGGGGGTGCTAGTCTAGTGGCTGGGGGAGGTGCGGAGACTTGCTGGTGGTGACCTGAAATGGTGCCCGCGCTAAAGTGAAACATCCAAAATCGAGGAAAAGACCCATAAAAATCAAAACGAGAGAATGCTAGGGATGACATGGATGGTTTAGATCTTTCCACGTGTCAATATCTGAACGTGGTATAGTGGGACCCAACTATGGGTATATGCAATATACTTATGGATGGAAAGCTCAGAACCATATAAAGTCGATATTGTCTCGAGTCCTAAAAATGACTCTATAGGCAGGAATCTAGGCAAGAATGCTAAATAGGCTTCTAGCCCTGAACTTAATAAAGTGAAAATCTACAGCTCAAACGAGCTGGGCCCATAGGGGTAAAATCCAATCGTCCAAAATCCCTATGATGCATGCAATAAGATACCCTGAAAATTCCAAATGGATGCCAAATGCTGTAACGGCCTAGATCTAGGCATAAAATCTTGGCTAGCTCATAAAAATCATATGTATGCCTCATGTATACACTGATAACTCATGCTCTACTGTATCATAACTGAAACTATCATTTGTATGTCGGGCATACTCAGCCTCCATAAAGTGCTCATATGGTCGTCTGGGCCTCGTACTCATATTCGTAAAATTGTTTTGGCTGGTCCAAACCGACTTGAGACTGGTCCAAACCAGCCACCAAAGTTGGGGTTTTACAACCTCTCCACCTTATAAAAATTTCGTCTGCAGAATTTCTCACATCAACTGCAATCTAAGGACTCAACTGAAGATGTCACTGAGCTGGCAAAACTAAAGTTGTTGACCTATGACTTAGAGGGTAGCTCTCCCTCAAAGGCTAGCTACATACTGCGCAAAGAGACTAGCATGAAGCTGGAACACTTAACACTAATGAAGATTGATTGCTCCTTACTAATTTGAGTGGACAATACCACACATGGTTAAATCCTCTAGCTAAACATGCCATATATGTTGGAATTATCTCACTGGACTGACTATACATGCTCAAATCACATGGCTAAACTGACCATAAATGCTCGAATTGTCTCACTAGACTACTTCCTAAGATCACTGCAAACTACGGGGACTGAAATGCAATGACCTCGGTGGAAAAAAACCTATGTTTACCCCTAAGGGTCTACTAGGAAATGGAGTAGGGACTCTAGAGTACTACAGGGTACTAGTCTGAACTACATAAGGAAAAACTATATCGGTGCGAGGTATGCGAACTAACATCGACCCATGTCTCCCTAATCTTCATCAATGCGATAGGTCAACTACGTGTACCCTCTGGGCACTCTGCTCCAGATCCTGCAGCTATACTAGGGTGTTTTATGAGTCCTATTAGTATATGGTGGACTCTAGTATTAAATAAAAGTAAATGCTAATGAGCTGTATGGCTCTATGTCACCAATCTATGTCAAACACTTAGGTGTCCCTATAAGAGGAACTAGACTGCTCCCCAGTTCCTAGCTAACTCAGTCCTAATTCAATTATCAAACACTGTTCCATAATGGAATAAGGATAGCTGCTATGACTCTACTGCATGTTGTGACTCTCGTAACTATCTATACGACCACTAACTATTGTTGAATGGACTCTCCATGATGGAATGATGGCAAAAATACCTGTACTGGTACAACGTGTCTGAAGGAGTATGAAAACATATTTTGCATAGAACTGTGGATTCTACATCTGGTTTGTGGCATGTGCACTAGTTAATGTCTGCTCATCTCAACCATTTGGAAAATAGTTAGTACGACTGCTATATCTAGAAGGGTGAGTGTAAAAACTCAGGTAGGGGCTCAGCTCGATCTAACATCTCTGGTCCAACTCATGTGCCAACTAACTTGTTAGTGGCTCCATACTTCAAACTCCTTGTATGTGTCATCTCTAATAACTTTGTTTCGCAATGTACACCATGTCCTAAGGAAGGATTGATGTCGTGAGATGCGAAAGACGGGCAAGTGCGACAATGTGCTTGCCAAAGTTCTAGGTACTCCCGGTCACCATCCCACTCAACCTCAACTAATTGAACATATAGACCCTCTTAAGTCATCCAAATCTCTACCACGGAAAAAAGGAAAATGTATCTCTAAGTTTATTAAGACATTCCAAAGAGACCCATGCTTGCATCTACTAAAATCATTATCTTATATGCATCTTATAACTCCTCAAACCGTTAACATTGAAACATTCACTGCTTAGGTCTGACTAAACATGCCATCTGAAATCTTAAGAAAAGACTAAAGGAAATACCTGTCGACTTGGCTAAGGACAACTCCACACACTTGGCTCAAAACAAAAGTCTTTCATCAAAATCAACCAAGACATGGCTCTGATACCAACTTGTAACACCCAAATTTTAGTTCACCTGAGAACCAAATTAGTAATGTTCCGATCGAGTCGAGTCATGTTTAAAGTTGTGAATTAATAGGACTCGATCGACAAAATAAATCAAAACAATCCTCTTGGTGTCATGAGAGTGGAAGATATTGTTAAATATGCATCAAAACACATTGAATATAAATAAAAGTAAGAAAAGAAATAAATGTGTTGAGCTCAAGCGTGTATAGCATTTATATGTCCTTCAACCAAAGTTAACTGAGGATTTACAAGACGAGTGTTGCTGGTCTGAAAAATAACTAATATAATTTGGCAAATGGGTATTTTATTACCCACGAAAACTTAAGAAACTTCAAGATTGCCTCACACTGGGTAGTAACCAAACATATTTATGCAAGTGCTGGCTCGCATGCACGACTAATATTCATATTCATACATACAATGCTTACACCCTCACATCTTCCATATTTCACCCGCCATCGCACATGAGTGGCAAATAGAACAGTTAAGTTAGCGCCACAAATTTCAGAAATGTGCTGCATTATGCAGTCCCTTATGCACTGCACGACCTTAGGGTTTGAAGGACTATTAGTGCGATCTATAAATATCTTCATACCACTCACGCTCTTATTTGTAAAATCCATAAAAATACGTGCATTCATATAATAGACTTGGGAAAGAGACTTGTACTATATATTTCTGGAGCTTCAGTTCGAAAGCAAACGAGGGATCTCATCCTTATAGTTTTATTAAACCTGTGTAGAAAACACAGGTAAATGGCCCGAAATCGGAAGGATTTGACAAAATACAGCTTATACGATCATACATCTAAAATACGATTAAATTCAACACATCAAAAGTTAAGCAGAGAGGGAGAGTCCTACAAACTTGTGGTCCAAGCTCCAAACACATCGACACATGTACGGTGAGCTCGGACTCCAAAACCTACATCGGAACCCACTATTAAATAAAATACTAACATCTCTATATGATGCATGCTCGTTGTGTGTGATAATATAATTAATGCATCCTAATAAAGAAAAAAAGTACTAATAAACCTATAACTAAACATTTGGTATGAAAATTGAGACATAATAATAGTCAACAATAAATAAATAAAATTCACTTATAGATAATTAGATAAATAATAAATACATAAACATGAACAATGCTCTAATTATAAAATAATAACATAATTATACTATATAAATATATAGGTAAACACAAGTAAATATCAACATATACTCATGTTAGTAAATATATAAATAAATAAATAATTTAATAAATAAACAAATAAATAAACAATTAGTTAATACTCATTAATCATAAATATTAATAATATCATAGTCATACAATAAAGAATACATAATTAAATACAAATAAATAATAACATACACATAATGAAAAAATAAATAAATATATATATACAATTTAGTAGCCATAATAAGACTAATATTCATAAGTAAATATAATATTAATAATAATAAATAATCATGTAAACATTTATCATATATAATATAAACATATAAAAATAAATAAATAAATAAATAATAATATTAAATAAATAAGTAAATAAATAAATAAAATAATAAGTAAAGAAAAATAATTATAACATCTAATCATGCTAAATCATATGAATATGCATCACAACTAATATAAAGGTTCATGAATTACTAAAAACTGAGTAAAAATAAACGAAAACGGTCCGAAAATGAGCTAAACCGGACCAAACTGAGCTGAACCAAATCAAACCAAATAGGCTAAACCAACCCAATTTGGGTTAACTGAAAAATGATTTAGGTTGACTAAGCGAACATGATGGCGGATTCGGCATGGGCTGGCGGGCTGGTAAGCAAGATCAGGTAGGCGGATGTGGTCTCGGGCAGGCGGACCGCGAACCATGTTAGCATGAACGGATCCTAGATTGTTCCTCATCGGGTTGGGTTAGCATGATGGGATCCTAGATTGTTCCTCATCCAGTTTTGTTGGTTCACGGCTCTTGGGAGTTTTTGTTTTTTATTTCATAAAAAATATTATTAATTTTCTCAACCTAAAAGGCGAAATTTTATTGAAAAGACGTTGGTATCCGCAAGTTGTTTGTGTGTCAAATATATTTAATATGAGCCATTGGTTGTGATGCTTTTAAATAATGAGAGTTTTAACTGATGAGTGTTGAATTCCAAATTTACGTGTTTCCTTGGTGCGGGGCTGAGTCATAATAAAAATGTGCCGTTTGGCCAGTCAACTTAAAATTGGCAGTTGTGTCGTACATTTTTCTCATTAGTAATCTTGAGAAATGAACTCATTTTTGTATTAATTAAGGGAAATGTCCATTCATACGCAACCTATGCTGGAGATATTTTTTTATTTTTGAAATAAATTATACACAAATAAGGAGACCATATAGGCTCGGAGATGTTTAAGACCATGCAAGGCTTTGTAGAGTTTATTGACATGGTCAATAGCTTTGGGATCTTCAAACTTTAAAAGTTGTTTCACATATGCTTCTTTCTTTAAATATTCATTCAACAATACACTCTTCACTCTTCATTCTAATAAATTCTAACCTTGCAACCTGAACAAAGGTTTATTCAAAATTAATTCCTTCTTCTTAACAATATCCTTGACGAACAAGTCTGGCTTTGCTTTTAATCATTTCTCCTTTTTTATCTAGTTTGTTCTTACGTACCTATTTGGTGCCTATGAAACACAAGAGGTAGTACTAGAGTCCATACTTTGTTCTTTGTGAATTGGTTCAATTCTTCTTCCATGGCTAGTGTCACGGGCGTCAAAAAGAGCACATTTTTTGGCCCAAATGTACACCACGCGGCGTGTTCCAGTTCCTGAAACACCAGCCTTCCAATCAACACACAACAAAATACCGGTCCAAACAGCGGCACGAAGCAACCCTTAAAGCCGGGCATTGCCACTGTAAATAGCGACATGCAATTACCACTCAATTTAGCCGCACAGGGCTCCTGCTCAATCCTGCAAACAACAACAAACCCCGATCACAATACCAGCACTCAACTGCCCAGCACCATGATATTGTTGATCAACTACCCATAAGCAAATTACGACCAATCAACACACCAGCAATTATCAACTCGCCAAGTACATAGTATGTAGTGACCCAATGATCGATCACCCAAATAATGACCCAAATACCGATCACCCCCATTCGGTATTTCAACCAAGTCCTGGAATCGCAGGACTCCCGTACAAATTCAGACGCCAATACCACCAATTATAGAACCCCCGTCCCAACCTTGAATCAATTAAATAAGAACAAGGAACAACCAATCAATCTACCCTGATCGCTTGACACCGTGGACATGCAACCCCACGATGTTTAACTCTTCCCCTGAAGAGCAGTGAGAACTAAGAGCACCCTGCTCACAAGATGTCCTCACAATCACAACCCCAAGTTGTCGCCCACGACCAACTTGTTTACATGCAAAAACACTCAGCCAGTTATTGCAAACGGGTTATAGAAGAACTAAAGCCGTACCTCGATCCTTAGGTGAACGTCGACCACCCAATGCAATCGTCCCTTGTGAAGATCCAATTCCCAAGAACTGGCCTGCAATACTTCACGTCATTCCCTTGCTAATGAGGTTTCTCTCCACTCCATAGGAAAGACAAGAACTTTGCACTAGAACAAAACTCCAGCGTTCTTCTCCTTTCTCAAGTCCGGCCTTCTCCAATATATGGAAAAGCCTCACGTGCTCATCCCCAAACTCCAGATAAACCAATATATTGTCCCAAATCTTTTCTCCAAAAGTTTTCCTCAAGATATGCCGTGTCATTGTGCTTACAGCCACAATGCTAGCTGGATTCGTCCATGTTTATCCCTTCTTGGAGTTAGTTGCAAAACCTTTGCTCGTGCATGGTGATAAGATATCGTAAACTCCCAAGATACTGTATCTTATCGGCAACAAACTTTTACCAAATCCTTCGGCTGCACTACTAGCCCTCCAATCTTGCCCCCTTGCTCAACCCCAGCCAATGCTCGAACACTCGATCAACCTCCTAGCACGTCCCACACTTCTCGCCCAAGTGTCGGAACACACTACCGCTGAACCCTTGTGCCACTCGCCCCAAATACCGGCATGCAGCTATTTTGCTCGGCACACTACTGTGCCCACACACCAGCACTAGTGCACCGCTACCGCTGCATGCTACCCGCACTTGCTACCGATCACGCTTGCTCAATGCTCACGCTCACTGCATGCCCATACCGACATGCTGCTCGATACGCCCGGTACACGCTGCTCGGTACTTTGCTCGGCAGACAATGCTTGTCCACGCTTAGTAGGATGATCGGCACTGCTCGGCATGCTCGGTTGCCCTCAACCTTGCTTTGCTGACGCATACACCGACACACCCGCAACGCCTGGTCACGATGCTCGGTCACCAGCACCCGACTAGCGCCATCTTGAGGTTTCTCGGTCTCAAACTCAGCCACATGCTCGATAGCTTGTCACCCTACAACTATAACATGTGTTAGTGTTGGTCAGCTGCTTCACCACTCGAATAGCCCTTGCTACCCATCTTGGACCCGGCGTGCCTAGGAACAACTACCAAATGCTAGCACCCAGTATGTCCATGGACTAAAGCTGTAACAGCTAGCTTCCACCTTTCCTTTTTTTGGCATGCTTAAGTTTTAGGTTCAATGCTAAACAAGAAGGCCCGGTGAGTGTCCATGTTCAAGGCTTAAAGTCTAGTTATAACACTCTTTAATGGTGATCCAATGATAAATTCTTTGGGATGATCTTTATACAATTCCAGCTCCATCCTTTTTTTAGTTTCTTCATCCATTTGATTCACTAGGCTTGTCTCTTATTTGAACAATGTCCTCATCCTCATCATACTCGACAACCAAATCTTAGTTTGATTTCACTTCATCAACCACAATATTTGTAGATTCTTCTACTACATTTGTCTCCAAATATTCTATACCAAGCTCCATCCAAGTCATATCCAAGAAAAATCCATTTTAGAATTTTACGTCATACTTATGTAGTTGATCCTTTGTATTGAATATATAACACCTTGATCTAAATACTTTAAGATGGGAGATTGCAGGAACTCTTCCATAGTAAATTTCATAGACCATTTTTCAAAGAATAGGCCTAGTCAAGAGTCTATTATAAATATAGCATCCGATGTTGACTGCTTTAGTCCAAAATTTATGAGGAAGCCCTTTGTTATTTAGAAGTGTCCTTCATATTTTTACAAGTCAATTATTTTTTCTTCAACAACATTATTTTGCTGAGTCCTTGGAGCCGAGAATTGTTGTCTAATTACTTCTTGGTTACAATATTCTACAAACATTTCATTGAAGAATTATACTCCTCTATCACTTTGGACACTTGTGGCTTTCGATTTCTGTCCATTTGAGACCTTCTCATCCAGTTATTTGAAGGCTTCTAGAGTGTCACACGTGTGCTAGGAAGAGGACCCAAGTGAACCTTGAATAGTCATCTGCTATCACGAGCATATACATTTTTCCGCTTAGGCTCCTATTTTGCATTGGTCCCTCCAAATCCATATGAAGTAGTTGTAGGTAATGAGTCGTGGAGACTTGGTTCTTCAACTTGTGAGACACATGCTTTTGCTTCCCTTGTTATTATCTCTGACAGTAACTTTAACCCATCAAGTAAGCTAAAGCTACAGAATATAGATGTATCACTGGTCATATGTCTAAAGCAACTACTATCGAGATACTCAATAACATGTTCTCTAGATAAGAAATTAGTAGTCATTAAGAATGAAACTCTAAGAACTCACTTATATAATTTACTTTGAAAATCAAGCTTTAGGACATAAGAGAAAGAAGTATGTCCAATTTTACCACAATAATACCATGGAATAGAGGGTTTAGATATTGCTTGAGTTGTAGACCTTTTAAAGCTATCAGATACCAAATCTTAGATGCTTTCGTAAAGGGTTGAGACACATTGAAGTTTTCTAAGTAAGTTAATCCTCCAATTCCCCCTTTGGTGGATGGACTTCTTTGAGATACAAGGAGATTCTTGAGTTTTTGTGATGCTCCCATTATCTTGTGAGAATTTCACTCTCTTTGAACCATTTCTTATTGGAGTTTGGAACATTTCTTCTTTTAAGTTTATATTTCCTACAAGATTCGTCTCTTCTCCTCTTCATGTGTTTTGTCGATAACTTTCATGATTTCCTCAGTATGAGCTCTACAATCCTTCTTTTCTTAGTTGGCCTACTTCAAATTTTATTCAAGTCCTTGTTTTACTTGATGAGATTGAGAGATTTGTTGAATACTTCATCAAAGGCTTGATTCATCTCTTCAAGTTCATGAAATGTGTCATTGTAGCTCGCCATACTTCAACACACTCCAAGTTGGACAACAGGTGAAGTATTTTACTAGAGCTGAACACATTTGAAGTGGTCTGCCGACCATTGAGCTTATGCAAACCGAGGCTTAGACACAACTTGTAAGATCCTAATGCGGGTAGTGACTAATATTCAAATCACAACATACAAATAACAAAATCAGTTTACCCACATAACTTAGAACAACCAGCACAAATCGATCATGAAGTATTGAGTGGTCTCTAAGGCAAATAATAGTGTAATCGAACTACAATTTATTGACCAAGTAATCACTTTGCAAGTTGTCCCTTACGTTGGCAATCTTGAATTCAAACCATATAAGAGATTAATCGCAAATTGGTTATTCTCACACTAAACACTAAAGTGAACATGTAAAACTTGGCCCTTTGGTCCGATGTTTTTATGACTAGTTTGGCTTTGGCTCGACTCAATTAGCGTGTAGCCAGTCCAGTTTGATAGGGTTTGCGCTAAGTGGGCCCTTGTATATTGTTGTGGACTGGGGCCTTGGGTGTGTTTGCCATTAAATATTATCTAGTTGGCCCCAATTGCCAAGTCGTGGCCTTGTTATGGTTTCAAGTGTTTTAGTTAGCCTAAGGCTCTATGTAGTATTAGAGTTGTGTCGTATGCAACCTCGGCATACCCTCGAGCCCTAGTCATGTTTAGAAATTTTATCGCCCCATTTTCATTCTTTTCCTTTTCCTTTCCCTCCTCCCCTTCCTTCCCATTTTCTTCTCTTTTTTCTTTTTCCCTTGTCAAGGCTAAGCATTGGCCATAAGGGCTTTTCCCTTGCCGAGGCTAAGCGTTGGGCATAAGGGCTCCCTCCTGGTGCCTTTGCGTCCTTTCACAAGGGCATACCCTTGCACCTAATGCAAGGGCACCCCCAGGGCACCTTTAATTTGGCGTTAGTTAGGGTTTTCTATAGGCCACCCCTTTCTTCTCCCCTTTGCTTCTCCTCTCATCCACCTTGGACTCTTCCTAGCTCTTCTTCCTTCCCTCTTGCCCTCTATTTCCCCTCCTTTCTCCCCTCATTTTCGTCCCCTTTCTTTACCATCTCTTCCCCTTCCTCTCGGTTACTTGTTTCTTCTCTTTTTATTTGGTTTTTTACATGATTTGCATTGTTTCAAGTAGATCTTGTTAGAGTCATATAGATCATATGAATTTGATTAGTTTGCTATATTATTCAACAGGTTTTATAAGTTATATCATTATAAAATTTTAATTTTTATATAAAGTTTGTACCTTTATTGATATTTGGGTTGTGTTTTGTACGTCTATTGATTGTGCGTAGTTAAACACTACCTAAATCACCTAATCAAGGTTATAACATTGAAAAATATTTGAATTTTTTAAATTTTGGTCATGTCTGAGTTGCCTCAATTTGCATGCCAAATATTAATTAATTAAATGAGGAATGTAATAATAATTTTCATTTGTGCGTAATTTTTAAATGCACCACATGACCTTAAGTAATTTCACAATGAAATTAATTAATTTAATAAATGATAAGATGTTTAATAAATAAAAATCATTATTAGCATAGTTGTGTTGGGTGATGACAACATTTCAATTCACTCCACCGGAGCCTACTAAATCCATCCAATTTGACATTTTTTAAGTTCTAGATCTCAATTCATCTCAATGATTTAACAGTTAAATTACTAATCAAATCAATTTATTTTAATAATAATTCAGATATTGCACTACTTTGTAGTATATTAAGATATCTCATGCTTTGGTGTCTGGATCCCCTGACACACCAACATTTTCTCATATATCAATTGTATGGGTTTAATCCCAATTGACGTGCCTAATACACCAACATCGCATGTATAATATTAATAGATAGTTTATTATCTTGTTCATCTTATTTCACGATATCAAAATTCATGTATGAATATAATTATTAGATCAAATCAGTTGTGTATTTTTTAATTTACTATTGCATGTCATGCATCCTTGTTGAATCTAAGACTGTTCATGCATTGCACACATTCATCATACAGGGTCGTGTAGTTGTTCACATCAGTAAGTTGCTGAGAGTTGGGCTTACTGCTATAGGACGAGGAGCTATTCTCAAGTCCGTTAGGTTTCTCTTCCGCTTGACTCACATGATTTGGTTTATATCGTAGAACATAGTTAATCTCTCTTTGTTGGATCCTACTATTTACGAGTTATTTAATTGATCTTCTAATTTAATAAAACCTCAAGGATAAAATCCTTGATGAGATTTCAAAAACTACAACACGTAGCTCAAAATCGCAATGTAGTGCTACTTGAATTGTCCATGCCCAGACCTTAGACATGTATTATATTTTTGGATTTTGACTTGCACATGAGATGGATTAGACATGTGACGTCACCAAGAGGCCTGGTCGGTACCCACTTGTGGTGCTCAGTTGATGGTTATGTACATGATATCTGTTTGGTACCTACTAGTTGTGTGTATTTCAGCATGTATGCCTTCGTCGAGTATATTTGGATTGTGCAATGCTGTAGTGATTATCAACTAACCCCTATTGGTCATATTATCTTCATGTCACTAAGAGCTATTATCTGGTCTATGTGTGTGGTTACCAGCGATTATGATTAGGATTATGCCTTATTGGCCACTTGCTTATGATTAGTGCGTTGTGGAGAAATTGTTTCCTTTGAGTTCCTCCTGGATAACTATTCTATCCATTTATTAATATTGAAATTTTTCCCGATTAGCTATTTGGGACTCAGTGACACTCATTGCTAACATGTTTTCCTAAAATATATAGGTGAGCAAGCTTGGAATTGGCTAGTATAGCTGGTTAGATCAGAAAGACCTTGGTGGATGTTGGGCCGACTTTTGGTGTTGTAGACTCTTGGCGTGTTGTGTTGTGTCCCTTGGGGACTTGTATTATTTCTTATATATTTGGCATGTTATTGTGGATGTCTTAAGACTACAGATCATGTGATGATGTGTGGCCGTGTGGCCGTGTGGCCTTGAGACTTGTGCTGTGACCCATGCCCGCTTTGCCTTGTGATATGTTTTCATTATCGTTGCTAGCTTTTGTTTACCAAAATTGATTTTCTCTTTTTGTAGATGGAATACTCTAGGGTAAGTAGGTTTAGTTGATTTTATGCATGTCTCTCCAAGCCCTACATTTCTAAAACTGATGGTTAAATAATCGAGGTATGCAAAACCATACTACTTGTGTAGGCACATGAAGTAAAGAAGGAAGATGGGTTTGACGACCTTCTATGATTTGTAATTACAAGAGAAGGGTTCATGTGAAGACTAGACAAGCCAACAACCTGATGAATGTGAAATCTATGTTAAATATAATGTGAATTATTGGAAAATATGGTGTAGTGCCTTGGAAATGCTTCTATGAATGCTAAGTGATATTCTGAAATATTTTGAGAGTATTACTGTGATTAAATAATAATTATACATGTTGTGTAATTTTTCCATCTTCCTATTTACACAGAAGACTCTACTGGATTTTCTACAAAAACTTAGTTTCCTTATTAAATTTAACTCATCTAGGATGTCCTACTGGAATTAACCAAGCCTTAGGTGTCTTGTATGAATTTTGTTAGATTCCTCGGGCTTTGTCTTTTGATGCCTTGAGTGGTTAGGTCCTTGTATTGGTTCTCAATTTTAATGGGTTATGAATTTGTGTAACACCCAGATCATGGTTCACCTAAGAACCGAATCAGAAATGTTACAATCAAGTTGACTCATGTTTAAAGTTGATGGTTGATATGACTAGATCAATAAAATAGATCGAAATAACCTTCTTGGTGTCATGAGAATGGAAGATACTATAAAATACGCATAAAATACATCAAATATAAATAAAATCAATAAAGTAAATAACAACGTTAGGTTCAGTGTGTGTAGCGTTTATCTATCCTCCCACCAAAGTCAACACAAGATTTGCAATATCTACACAAATTATATGAAAGCCGTCAGTAACGAATGTTACTAGTCTGAAAAATAACTAATACAAGCTGGCATATGGGTATTCCATTACCCACGAAAACTTATAAAATTTCAAGGTTGGCTCACACTAGGTGGTAAGCAAACATACTTAAGCAAGTGTCGGTGCGCATGCGAGCTAGCACTTGCTTAAGTATGTTTACTTACCACCCAGTTTGAGCCAATCTTGAAGTTTTATAAATTTTTGTGGGTAATGGAATACTCATATTTCAGTTTGTATTAGTTATTTTTCAGACAAATAACATTCGTTATCAACGGTTTTCATATAATATACGTAAGTATTGCAAATCTTGCGTCGACTTTGGTGAAAGGATAGATAAATGCTACACACAGTTGAGTTCAGCGCAGTTGCTTACTTTCTTCCTTTTATTTATATTCAATATGTTTTGACGTGTATTTAACGATGTCTTCCACTCTCATGACACCAAGAAGGTTATTTTGATCTATTTTATCGATCAAGTTATACCAACCGACAACTTCGAGCAGTGACTCGACTCGATCGCAATATTTCTGATTCGGTTCTTAAGTTAACCGAAATTGGGGTATTATAATTTGTGTCCTAAAATTTATTAGTTCGATTAGATTCATATGGTGGGCCAAATTGTGGTGTTATGGAACTTGTCAAAGAAAAGTGCTTCATGTGAGACAAATGATCAAACACCTTTTGAGCATAATCTCCAATAAAATTAAAAAGTAAAAGAGAAAGTGACAAGAAACACATACACAACAAGGCATACAATTTTTAAAAAGATTCAGAAATCATACTCCTCTTTTATTGCCCACTGAATCCTTTAGATGGGTAGGCTGTCAAGCTTTACTATAGTATACCACTTGTTCTTCTACAAGCTTTTCTTATTGAGGCAAAGCAACAAGCATACTAGCTCTTTTACAAGCTCTCCACCAAGCCAAGGCAACTAGCAACACTCCAACACCTTGAAGTAATGCCAACCAAAACTTTACTCCTTCCTTCAGCCTTGTCTTTCAACACAAACAATAAGCCAATGGTGACTACATTCCAATTCCAAACACCCATGGAGTTTACAAAGTAAGATAAAAAATATTTGATCTTTACACAAATTTCATTCTTTCTCACAATACAAATCTCCCTTATAAAAGCTTGAGCAAAGAGTGAACCAATCTCCCTGTTTAGTCACCTCATTAGCTTCAAACCTTCTCCAAAGGTATTTATTTATAGCCAAAAGTTGTTAATATCCAACATTGACTGAAAAAAACAACTTTTGATTTTTGGGGGACTTCAACTGAAGTCGGCCAACAGACTCATTTTATTTGTCCCAATTGTTTGGCTGTTGAAGGTTCTACTGATTGACCAGAGAGGCTTCTAAAGCCATGACCAAACAACCATCCAAAGTTTTAGTCCATGCCCAAATATGAGATCTTCCTTGGTCAATGATCGCTCTCAATGAATAATTTACTGTTTAGTAGCCAATCAATCTTTCGAATGGATTCTAAATGCTCAATCCTTTTCAATTTCTAAGTGTTTGGTAGCTGATCATCTTGTCGATCACTCAATTCGAAATCCTAGTAGTCTTCTATCCATTTTCGATCATTCCTTCAATTTTTCGAACATTTGCCAATCACTCCAAATTTGCCCTAACGTACTTGATCGATAGCCAAAGCATCAACCAAATACCGAAGGAAGGCTTACTTTTGTTCCTATCCATGTTTCGTCATCAAATTTCCAAGGCTAACAATCTCCCTTTTTTATTATGAGAACATCTCTATCTTTCAATATTTCTTAGATGAAGCACTTTTGAAATTTTGATGCTCCCCCTTGATCTTTGCAACTCCTCCTTGTCCAAAATTCAAATCCTCTATTGTCACATGTAGATCTTCAACATAATTAATTATTTTTAAAGAGATGATTTAGGTCTATCAATTTACACTTAGGTCAGGTCGTTACACTATATTCGGAATATGATGGCATATGCCTATCATATTACATTTGGGCTATGTCCTAGGCTTGGGCCATGGGATGAGGAGAAGGACATCGATGACAAAATTTTCTAAAGCCAGTTGATTGTAAGATCTTGAAAATAGTCTCAATAAAATAACTATTGGATTGGAGTATAAATGAGATGTACTTATAATCTTTAATTTTATCCTAATTAAGAAAGACAACTTATTTAAAATTTAAGTTAACCAAATATTTCAATAATTAAATAAATTGAATTAGCTTAAAATTTGTAAGCAAAATTTTAATTTAAAATTGAGTTTTATGTATATTGAAAAATGCAAAGTATATTTATAGGCTTATTACAATCATTAAGCAAGCGAATGTCTTGACTAGTTCGGTTCATTCCACGGTTTAAAATAAAGTTTTAAATTTGATAAACATACCACCCACTTGTACCCGGTGGGTCGTAAACCACAAACCATCTTCAAATTCGATATGGTTTTACCCAAAGAATACTATTTTAATCGGTGCCTTTTTTTATATATTTTTTTGAAAATCTAGGTATTTTGGTTGATAACCATAATATTTCAATTTGTATCTAATAAAATATTGCTCAGAAAATACATTTTAAATATTTAATAAAAAAATTTATTTATAATTTTAGAATTTAGTTGAACCCACTTCGGCTGGATTAAACTAAATATATCATATATTGATTATAAATTTGGTATGATAATTTATATGATATTCTAAACTATGATCTAGAAATGCCCTTTTGATTGTTTATTTAATCAATCAATGCCTACCAAGGCACCATCTTTTCTTTCAAAAAATATATTGCGAATGTGATAATTAAACTTGTATTGATTATAAATTTGGTATGATAATGGATATGATATATGTAGAAGAAAAGCTCTTTTGACCGTTTATTTCATCAATCAAGGACAGCCAAGGCACCATCTTTACTTTCAAAAATGAATTGCCAATGTGATAATCGAAAATGGTATGATGTTTCCAGCACAATTTTCTTTCTTTGATAGAATGATGGCCCTTGGTAGTCGATCTTCAATTCATGAAATCATTGGCCGTAATAAAAAAACAAAACCTATGTTAATTTTTTTTAAAAATAAACAACAACAAAAAAAGAAAATAAAAACCACGGCAATTGATCATCAAAGAACACATACTAGTAATGACATTAAAAAGAAATACACAAATAAGGGTGCATAGTAAATACATAACATCCACCGAAAAGGTCATTTCAGCTCATAAAACCATTTTTATATTTGAAATCAATGTTTATATTATCTCGAATAAAAAAATCTAATGAATAAATCAATGAATGAATACACAGAACTTATACAAAGATATATGTTATGTCTCCTGCTCTTAATACATTTGAGTGCATTCAGCAGGGAGGCCTTGAGGGAACCTCTTCACATCAGTGCAGTAGTTGTAGATCATATAGTTCTTCTGAACCCAACTCATCCTCTCTTGGCTTGTCGAATCCAATCCCTGGTTCAACCACGAACTACCCGAGGATGTTAGAGTGGAAGAGGAACCACAGGATGACCTTCCAGAAGACCAAACACAAGCAATGGCATTGTAGTTTCTATAAAAGCAGTGAATGGAGCAAAGCTCCAATCGGTCTTTACTAGCCCACCTCTGGTTGCCCAATCATCTGCATTCCAAAGGGTAGAGTAGAGCCTCATGGGCTGGTTCTTGGGGAATTGGACGCCAATTGACTCCTGGTTCTTGAACTCTCTGATAGGAGTTCCATCCACCGAGAAGCTAAACCAGAGTAACAATAAAACAAGTTAGAAACTGGAATTTATGAAATCATTGTTTTATAGGAGAAGCACTTGACATGAAATGGAAAAAAAGAGATCCTTACATAATACGTTGAGGATTCCACAAGATGGAGTAATTGTGAAAATCAGAAGTTGGGTCGAACCAGAGATGGAATTGCTGCTCCCTGTTTCCCTTTCCCTGCGTGAAGACGTTCGTGTGTAAAGTATAAGGGTCGCCACTGAGGTTGCCCAGAAACTCAAAGTCGATTTCATCCCAAGAATTTCGAGGTGATTTAAGCTGCAAATTTCATCAATCCAAATTAGCCATTGAAAAAGTCACAATTTGAAGAATAGGTGTGAAACAGAGGAGCAAGATTGATATGGTCTAAAGTACATACATAGAATGTGGTAACAGTACCAGCAGAGTTGCCGGTAATGAGCTTCATCTGAACGTCGACCTTCCCAAACATGTATTCGTTCTTGGATTGAAAACCAGAGCCAGACGTCTTGTCAAGGGAGAGGGTAAGCAGCTCCCCGCCACTGAGTATCCTGCCCCTGCCATCACCCCATGTAATATCGACGTCTTGGTAGAAGTTACCTGCAGAAGCAATATCCATCACCGAGCAAGCTAATACCAAAGAAAACAAAAGCACCATCATGGTTGTTTGGAAAGAAGAGAAAGTAGCCATATTTGCAAGAGGTAAGCAGGTGAGTAGTGTTTCAAGTGAATGCTAGGTTGATGATGGTGAAGTGAGGGGGAAGCATTTGCTTATATAGTAGAGAGGAGTAGGGATTACTACGGAAGGAGGCATGGTGGTCCTAGGAAGGTGAGTGGACAAAACGAAGAGAGAAGCGAAGGGTAAGCGTGTGGGGAGAACTGAGAAGAGAGACAGGCTGGGTTGGAGCTGGTAGTCCTGGAAAGTCTTTAAGGAGGTTGGGGTTGGCGGGCTAACGGTGGAGAAACTGAATAGTAATTAATAGCCGCGGTCATTGCCTGGTATTGTCCTTCTGGAGTTTGAATGGCGACATGTATCACTTTCAAGATTGCGACAACATTATATAAAAAACGGTTGAACGCCGGCACTTAATTGTATCTCTAGTCTCTAGAGAAGGCATTATCTGTTTTGTATTCTTTATTGCCTTCTCCTTGACCAATCTCTGTTGGGTTGGTAAGATGTGATCTTTGATTGCTTTGATTGTTCCTCATTGCCCATTTGGGTTTTGTCTGTTCATTGCTCTTCAAGTTTTTAGTTTTCCTAAAAAATAATTATTACGTTTTTCAGGGCAGAAGGCGAATTATTATTAGAAAAGATTAGTATCAGTAACTTGTTTTGTTTGTGTGTTGTTAGTTACGTTTAATCTGAGGCTCTGAGCTATTGGCGGAGATAATTTTAACTGATGAGTGTTGTGTTCCAAATCTAGCCGTGTTTCCTCGACGTAGGTCCGATCACAACAAAAAATATGTTAGGCCTACAGGACTTGCTTTTAGCAGCCTGCCATCCATTTTCGTCATTTGAAACGATGTGAAAATAATTCATTTTTTATGTGAAATCGTACAAACTATTGTGCTACGCCTAATTTATAATGTAAATAAATTTTAATTTTTTATAAAAATTATTTTTAAATAATGAGATAATATATAATAATTTAATATTTTAGATATATAGTTTGGTCGACTATAAAGATAGAACTTAATTAAATAAAAAGATAAATTATAATAATTTAATTTATTATGTTAAATTTTATTAAAATTTAGTTAGTTAAAATTCTTATATTAAAAATCAATATTGAGTAGTATAGAGGGGAATAGTCAAGTGATACAAAATTTACTCAAGAGATAAATTTTAATTTTTGAGGGAATTATATGATATCTAATTTTATAGATAAATGCTAATTGAATGAAGGGATATATTATAATAATTTATTTGCTACTCCTTTCCGAATAGAACATATACTAATACACAAAATCGAACACTATAAATATAGGAGGTACGTGTCCTTTAAATATTTACAATAATACCTTTACTTTTTATTTACGAAAGTATTAGCTTAATTAGGATTTGTCATGCATTTTATAATCATTTAATGATATTATTCTTTATTTCATATTTATAAAATTAAATTAAATTACAAATTTACCCGTTATTATTACAATTAGAAGTAAAAAAATCTAAATTGTGTAAAACTAAACCTATTCTATTTTTTCTTAAGTAAATATATTTATGAAATTAACTGATTGAAAAATATCAAATAATTAATAATAATAATAATAATAATATATTACGTTCTTTAAAATTACATATAATATATCTGACTATGATAAATAAATATCTATTATAAAACAAATCAAATAATAGAAATAAATATTTGAGAAAAAAATTAATGAAAGTACACTATATTCTAAGCCAATTTATATTTATATTAAAATCTAAATAATTTAAAAATAGTCAAATATAAGAATAATAAATAACTAGAAAATATATAATGTGACACATCGCATGGGTAAGCAGCTACTTTTTACTAAAATGTTGTGTCGTAAACAACCTATACAAGTGATTGAGTCTTATTTTATACAGAGACTGTCATTAAATAATAAGTAAAATGTAATAATAAGATATCTTACTAATAGACTTCAATTTTAAAAATAAATTCTAATTGAACTAGGAGAAATATTATAAAGATTTGCTTTATTTTTTATTTTTTATTTTCGTAAGAGTGAGACAGTGAATTTGTCTTTTGTTAATATAAGTGTAGATTAGGCAAGATGACCATGTTTTAGATAGAATATAATTTTATAGATAGTGTAAAACCCAGCATTGGGTTAGAGTTTTACCTCCTTGTAGTTTTCCCTTTCTAAGCCAGTCTCGAATTGGTTTGAGCAAGCTTAAGCCAAATAAGTTTTTAGACCATCAGTATGAGGCCCATATAGGCATATGAGCATGCTATGGTGGTTAAGGATGCCCAATATTTAGATGATAAATTTAGTAAGGCTACATTAGAACACAAGTTATCAGTATATATACACAAGGTATACAAATGATTACTTGTGGGCCCGCCAGGGTTTGGACCTAGATTTAAGATGTTGCAACATTTAATATCTGTTTGGAATTTTCAGGATATCTCATTTGCATGCATCATACAAATTTTAGATCACCGAATTGTGCCCCTGTGGCCCAACTTGATTGAGTCATAGGTTTGATTGAATTCAAGTTTGAGGCTTATTTCGCCTTCTTGCTAGAATCTTGCTTATATATTCATTTTTAGGACTCGAGCCAGTTCAACTTTGGACGGTCTCGATCTGAGCTTTCTGTTTATATAATATATATATATATATATATATATATATATATATATTGTATATACCCATACGTGCGCCCCACTAGACCACGAGTTTTCGGACGTTCACATTGTGCCACCTGACAAGATCAGAGCCGTCCACATCAGCCCTAGCTTTCACCCATCGATTTTCAGTGATTTTTCTCCCATTTTTAGAGTTTTACACCCTTAGTGCGGCCTCCAGTTCAGCTCACTGCGTCTTAATTCCTGACCTTCCCCCAGCCACCGGACCGGCACTCCCATGACTCCCTCAAGGCCGCTAAATGTCCAGACCTCTCACGACCACCAGCGATGGCATTTTTGAAGTCGGTTTGCACCGCCGCCACTACCGCTGTTTGAGCCATTTTTTCAGTGCCAGCCAGCCTCCTCCAGCCAATCAAACCACCCACACAGCTTCATCTTACACGACCACCTACCGTGGCCACAATCGCCACGGCGATGTCGCAGCACCCAACAGTGATCCCGCCCTTTCTGACCATTTTCCCACCAGCCAGCGGTTGAACTATGCCGATTGCCACGACCACCATGTTCCTCGTCATGAGGGCTGTTGATAACGACTTTAGGCGATCTCACCTGCACCGCTGTTTGGTGCTACCTGCCCCGTAGACGATAACAACCAATGTTCATGTTTATATGCCCATGCTCGTGACTGCCTATCAACCCTGTTCACCAGCCTAGCAGTCCCATGGTCACGCCTAAGCTTGTGTCTGCGTCCAGCTACCCGGCCCAACACTATTGCCTGACTGAACGGAGTCCACTCACCCAGGTTGACTCGGTTGGCCATTTTCAACCCATTTTCGACTGTCTTCGGTAATTTGAGAACCCATACATTAGTTTAGATGCATATTCACATTATTTATTATATTTTGGCTATTATGAATGTTTTTATCTATTTATTTATTTATTCATTATTATTTATTTCTTTTTATTTATATGTTGTCATATATGATGAATGCTTATGTAATTGTTTATTATTATTATTGATATATTTGCTTATTAATATTAATCTTATTCATGTTTACTAAATTTTATTTATTTATTTATCAACTTCTTCTTTGCATGTACGTTATTATGTATTTGTATTTAATTATGTATTATGTATTGGATAACTATAATATTATTATTATTCATGATTAATTATTATTAATTATTTATTTATCAAATGATTATTTATTTAATTATTTATATATTTACTAAGTTGAGTATATGAGATATTTACTTGTGTTTAGCAGCGAATTTATATGAGATAATGATATTATTATTTAATGATTATAGTATTATTTATTTGTGGATAATTATTATTTATCTATTTATTCGTGAGTATAGTTGTTTATGTAGTTGATATTTGATTATTTGCTATTTTCTTTATTATATCTAAATTTGCGTGTGGAGGTTTAGTGATAGGTTTATTTAGTATTGTCTTATATATTAGAATGTATTGATGATCTTAGCACACACCACAAGCATGCATCATATAGAGATGTCAGTATTTTACTTACTAGTTAGTTTCAATGTAGGTTTCGGAGTCCGAACTCACTATAGATGTGCCAATGTACTTGGACCTTGGACCAGAGGTCTGTAAGACTCTCCCTTTGCTTGATCTCTGCTTGACTCCCTATGTCAATTCTAAAGGATCCCTCCGATGTCGGGCCATTTAGTTGTATTTTGTACACATGTTTAATAAAACTTCAAGGTTGAGACCCCTTAGTGGTTTTCGAAAGATAAGATCCAAAACTAAATATTAAATCCTCTCCCAAGCCTATATGTCTAAATATGAGGGTTCATGGCTTTTATGACTAAGAGTTTGTACGAGATTTATGGACCGCACTAGTAGTCCTTCAAACCCTGAGGTAGTGCGGAGTATGAGGGTACTACGTAATGCTGTACATTTTTAAAATTTATGGCAGTAACTTAACCCTTCCTTTTTAACTGTGGTCGGTGTAATATGGAATATGTGAGGGCATAAGTACTTTATGTATGAATATGAATATGAATATTAGTTGTGCATTTGTGCCGGCACATATATAAGTATATTTGCTTACCACTCAGTGTGAGGCATTCTGAAGTTTCCTAAGTTTTTGTGGGTAATAGAATACTAATTTGCCAGTTTGTATTAATATTTTTTTAACCAGTAACACTCGTTACTAACGCTTTTCATATTATATATGTAGGTCTTGCGATCCTAAGTTGACTTTAGTGGAGGATAGATAAACGCTACCCACACTTGAGCTCAACACAGTTATTTTCTTTCTTACTTTTACTTATATTTGATGTGTTTTGATGAATATATACCAATGTCTTCCATTCTCATAACGCCAAACAGGTTGCTTCAATCTATTTTATCAATAGAGTCTTACTCGATTAACAACTTAGACATGACTCGACTCGATCGTAACATTTCTGATTCGATTTTTAGGTGAACCAAAATCGGGGTGTTACAGATAACCCTTTGAATATATAATGATATGGAGTATAATGATCTACGATCTTAGATATATATTTTAATTCTTAAGGCAGACTTTAATTAAATTAGCTGATAAACTAAATAATTTGATTTATTAGTTTTATTATTGTGGTAATTTTATTGGTTAATTCATTTTCTAATTTTCATTGGAAGGTGCAATTGAGTCTCCTGGGGCAATTGCTTAGCCATGGTAGATGAGCCGAGGTGAGCCGGCTCAAGATAGGCTCACAAAGGCTCGAAGGCTTCCATCAGTCGAGCTGAGTTCTACTCATCATTGTATGAGGTCGGCTCGACTCGACTTGCAAGCTCAGTCATATCATGCCAAGATCAGCTCAAGCACGAATTCGAACTCATTTTTTTAAATATACTTATAAAAATAAAAGAATAAAGTTGATTAAAAAATATTAAAAGGATATAAAATTATTAAAATATTCATGTAAAAATTATTGTGAAAATATTTAAAATTTCATTATATTTATTGTAGAAAGTAGGAAATGATAAATTGCATCATAGTGGTATATGTAAATCCTAACTAAGTTGGCACCTACATACCCACATATAATCATATGCAATATTAAATCCTTATAAAAAATTTATAATATTCAAAGTACAAAATTTTCATCAGCCACAATTGAGAAATAAGCAAAAAACTCAATTGCTTCTTCATATTGTAGAAGTTGGATTAATCTTTTCTCTTGATGATGTCAGTCTTCCATGCGCATGGCAGCTTCAATTGTATCCTATGCTATTTGACTTGTATCATTCTACACTCTTGCTAAATATTGACACCACATACACCGTACTCATAGGTGGTGTGAGCAAATCTTTCACCATAACACATAGAATTGAAAAAGTACTCGAATTTGTTTTCCACCAACTTAAAAAAAACAACATTCGAACAACATTGCAGTGGTCGAGATCATTTGTCTCGCATCTGCTTTCTTCTTCGATATCCCACATTAGTCCAAGAGGATTCACACTCAAACTTGAAGGACCTGCAGAAGATGAGGCTCCGCCTAAACTTTTGTAATGATTATATCTTGTATAACACGACAGATACATATTTTTTTAAAAAATTAAGATCTTTCTCAGTAATTATTTTTTAATCACATTCAACAATCTCCATATTTTTATAATACTGTTGCATGCAAACTATTATTCCTTTAAGTTTATACCTACGGTCCATTGCTACTGCCATTAAGGGCATCATTGGTAATCTTTTCCCATAATATAAAAATTTGGCCTCCATTTCTTCAATAAAATAGTATAAACTAAAATTCATTCTACATGTTGCAAATTATACAATAATTTTAGAAATGCTATGGAGAAATAAATAAAAAAGTAGGGTAATAAGTGCTAGAAAGCATATTAGTTGCTTCATAAAAAATTCTAAAAAATCTATAATCGTTTTTGCTATTTTCAAATCAAATCATATCGTTAAACCATTAGAATGCATATCTACCCAGGTCATAGTAGTTTCTTCATAACCCTTAATTGATTGTAGCATTGTATAAGTACTATAACATCTATGTTATGCATCACTATTATTCAACCTATTCTCTCAACATAATTTTTTATAATATAGACATCTAGGGCCACTTGAGCCAATATGAAGCAACATGTACTAAACTTCCTTATATATTCATCGGCTTCTTAAATTATCTTAAACAGCCAAATTAAGAATATGTGCAACACATCGAAAATAAAAATGTACAAGAAAAGATATCCTTGTTGGTATATTAATAGATTCAATCATCATATTATTATTTCCAGCATTGTCTAATGTATTACTTAAAATTCGATTATGAATATTAAAATTACGCAAAAATTTTAAAAACATTGTACCCATATTAGGATCATTGTGTTGGTTGTTCTAAAAACTTAAAACTGACTAAATGCTTTTATAAACTCCAATTATATACAATAAAATGTGCAACCAAGATATCTATATGTTGATGACTATCTCCACAAGCCTATCCTGAAAGGAAAAAACCTTTATGTGATTCAAAATTTTGAGAAATTAAACATAAAAACTCACCCAAGGGGTGGAACATAAGTTGAAGAGCTTAGTGAGTGGGATGGTGTGGAGTGTTGCCTATTTATAGAGTTTTTTAGTTATGAATTAAAAAATGGGGGGGAGAGAGAATCTTTGTCTCCCCCCACACCTCCATCCCTAACAACTCTTTTGCGATGCAAAACCTGGGCCATTCACACGAAGATTTTTTAGTCGGTTCAGTCTCTACCTAGATAGGTTGGTTGGGTCCAGCCCTTCTTGCCGTCGTTTGAGTATGATATGTTACGTGTTGCCCAACCCTAGCCTCTTTTGGCTTCGGTACCCCCATTAGACGTTTTATACCTGACACTTTTCCCTTTCGTTCAGTCAACTCAGGTCATGTTAGATGTTAAGACCATGTCCCTCACAAATCTAGTACATGTTTGTCGCATGTTTGGAACCTTTATGATCGATCCTAATCCCTGTAGGACCAACAAAATATTTATCGAGGTGACCCAAGTTGCCTTAGGGTGCAAACCATATGTGCATGTGGCCCATATTTGCCCAAAGGTTCCTTGCTAGCACCCTTACGCTAGTCTCTATTAGGGTTGCCAACGCCCTTGTACACAAATTTGAAATTCGTCCTTTTTCGCTCTAGCGCAAAGGCACTCCACTAGCGCCCCTACACCAGATCTAAGCTGTGTCTATTTCCCTCTGCCCCGTGTGGCATGTGCCATGAGTTATTTGGTTCAACCCATCTATGGCCGGTGCAAAGGCGCTGGGAGAGTGCCCTAGCCCCAACGCTGGCCTGTTTCCCACTTGTATAAATCCGCTTCTCCTCCCTTTTACAGCTTTCCACCCCTTGAGCTCCAACTCCCCCATTTTTCTATGCATCTCCTCACCCTTTCCAGCTCTCATCATCCCTTTCTAGACCCTCTTAGAGCCTATCCTTGCACATAGGGTCTTAGGCCTTTGGGTAGGAAGCCCCAAGAGACCACCCCTTGGGCCCCCTTGAAATAAAGCTATCTCCTTTTACCATTTTACGCTATTTCATGTTGCTGTCTGTTCTTGTTTTTGCTTGTTTGTATTTTTCTTGGTATTTTTATTACGTAGAGCTGTGTGTTAGGAGTCAATAGGCTTTGGAATCATGTCATTTTCATGTTTATAAAAGTAGTTAAGTGTTTTTGATTGAACCATGGTTACATGCATGCTCTATTTTAGATTTCCTTTTTACATGATCTAGTCTTTTTGTGCTCATAAGAGATAGATCTACTGTTGGAGTCCCTCATCATACGATGAATATGAAAAGGCATAGAACTACATGGGGAATCGTAAAGACATGAAATTACTCTAAGAGGTATGAGGATTTCCAATTGGAGTAATTTGTGTACTTGTTATTGGTAATAGTAGATGGTTTGTGGTTTACTTTATATTTTGACGTTCCAAATTAAATTATTGTGTATTTATTGACTCTTGTTCATTTCTTGTCAAAGTATATCAAGGAGTTTAGGGGTTTTGTGTGTTAAAATCTCAACATCTACAACACTATTGTTTATCACTTCTATTATGGCTTGCATGTTTTTCCATGGGTGCCAAATATGACAAAAAGGTGGTAGCTTTAATAGTCACTGTGACCTAGCTGCATCTTTCCTCAATTTTCCCACCTTGATGTTGATTTATTTTTCAGTCAGTCTTTTCTATTCTTGTATATATATATATGTTGGTTTGCTACTGTAAATTTACCACCCTAAAATAACCACTTAAAGGGCACAAAAAACCCTAACTGCGTAGTGTGTTCAGTATGATGATATGTGCCTTGCCATACTCTAAGATTGTGCTCAGTGGTAAGCTAATTAAAAGTGGTTTAAAAAATCTGTAAAAATTACAAATGAAGTCAATAATTGTCTACTATAAATCTATATTTTTAAATCAATTAAATCATTTATGTGATTTGCTTAGTCGATTTTTTGGAGTGTATTGGAACAAAGGATGAAACCCTAATTCTGAAACACTAGAGAAATGGTCATGAAATTGTCTAAAATTTCTCCCATAACTTTGGTTCTGTCCTGTAAATCTATATCAAAATTTGGGAGCCTTTGACTTAGTGGACCTTAAAGTTAAGATTTTCCCAAGCCTAATTGGCCCACTCAGCTCCAAAAAGACCTTACCAATCCCTCCCATTTTCAAGTCTACTAAGGCCCAACTCCTTGGTTTTTAGACCTATAAGCCTACTAGATTCAATTCCACGGTCTTACATAACTACACTTACTTACCCATGTCCATTTAGAGTCCCCAAGCCCATGAACAACCCAAGAATACTATTCCCATAACCTTATCTTGGCTATATTAGGCCTTGTCTACCATTTTGCCCATGGGCCAAAACTTGGTAAAATTTTCATCAAACCTTGTGTCAAGGCCAATTGATCCAAATTTTAGCTCATTTAGACATTGTTTGGCTTAATTAAAAAATAATCTGGTTAAATCTGTTCAATTAAACCCTAAGTTTGAACATTTCCAACTAAGTGTACATGTAACCCTAAACCTCAAATAAGTTACCTAATGAGGTTCAACATTCCATTAGGGAAGTAATTAAGTTAATTAAGTATCTTATGTGTTGTGCACGTGTTGAGGCCTTTGTGGGGCAGCCCGCACGAAGAACCCACATGATGACCCAGTATTAGGGTCTAATGCCCTAGCATTGGTTGATGCTTCAGTGTTTATTTTCCTTTGTGGGCTTTGTTAAACAGGTAACCACGACTCCATTGTTTGCGTTATCACACTCATCAATATTAAGAAATAAGGTCACCTAATCCAATCATTAAAACTATGTATAAGAACTAGAGCATGTCACAATATCTTTCAATTACTCAACCTCTTAGCTTCATTTGGGGTGTTACCTTCGTGTAACTTGCAGTGATCATCACATTTTAAAGTCACCCTCTTAGTCAGAGAGGTGTTGTCTCTATTGTGGCTCAGAGTACTCATATAGGAGATTTAAGTTTAAGATTCATTCAATGTATTAAGGTTTTGCACGCATTTTGTGAAAATCTTGTAAGGTGCCCATCTTAAGCCTCCTAGAGCATTGAGATCCACTTCTGTAAAGTTTGTAAGCAATAGTCCAATGAGTATCTTTCTAAATTATAATATCACGATTTAATCTATCCCTTTGATCCAACTTGGGATGTTACAACTTGGTATTAGAGCCAACCTCTTGGACTATTAAGATGGCTAACCTTTAGAATATATTGTATTATACACACACGATGTATGTTGTATGTTGTATGGTATAATGTATGATATGTTTGTATGTAGTATATTTTTATGTTGAATGTTCTAGTTAAGACGCCCCACCCCTGAGCCAATCCATGGCCTAGTCAGTAGGTATGTCTTTCTGTGTGTATTTTTGTTAACCCATTTTGCATTGAACAGACCGTGAGTTTGCGAGGTTGTCTATGTGAGTTCTGGTGGCTATTAATCAAATCAGATGACTGAGTGTCCAAACAAAAGTATACACTCGCTTCGGTGCAAACCTTCACTTGCGAAGGCACTTGTTGGGAAATCCTCATCACCTGCATTAGAGCCAATGGCAGACCCACAGGCTGAGATGAACAGGGTGCTAAAGAGGAGTGGCAGGCCCTAAAGGATGAGTAGTTGAGAGCACGGGAGTTCAAGCAGCTGTCCCATTATGATGTGAGCCGGCTATTCAACACAATCTCAGAGATGGCTATTAAGCGTTTAAAATATATAATATTTACCCATATTTTTAATATGATTTTGTACTTCTCGGGTATAAACATTATTAATTAAGTAATATTTTACTTAATTATTTTAGTTACTTAATATTTTATTATATATGCTTAACTTTGATGTTTTAATGCAGAAAAAGATGAATAAATTAAGCTTTGGATTTGATTGGTCATGACACTTGGCGCCACCCAATGACTACAATGTATGGTGTTCAATGGAGTCGAACTAGTTGGAAATGTAAAGGGACATTATAATTAATTAGATTACGTCGATCTGTGAATACCCTCTTCCAATTCTTGTATCTCCACTTCTATATAAAGGGGTGGTCATTTGTTGTTGATCATATCTCATCTCTTGGCTTCAGAGTGTAGTAGAAGTAGTAGTTTTAGTTTTTGTAATTTTTTCTTTTATAATAAAAATTAGTTTCTTTTTTATATCGTTTTCTATTTTTATTATGGAGTAGGCTTTTTATTTCGTTCTAGAGAAGAATGCAACTTAACATGATTTAATTGAATTAATTTCAAGCTCTTACTCTTTTATTCAATCGGATAGTTTGAATTATCATGTTCTAAATGCTAAGAATAGATTGATCACCTATTTTTTAGATCATGAGGTTTAATTAGATTTCGGGAGAAATTAATTAGATTAGTCATTGATAATTCATCATATGACGACTCTTTTGACTTTTTTGTCATTGTGGTCGGAAGATACACAACACCGTATGCGATTGTAAGGCAATTCTTAATGCGTTATTTTGTTGATTAATCAATTATCACCGGGAGGTAGAAATTGAGGCAAAATAATAGAAGCATGAAGGAGCGGGAGCCACCATGTCATATCATTATCCTAGATCGACAATCCGAGGAATAAAAGATAAGAGTAAGATTTGATGAAGATTAAATTATTGTTAAGGGAAATTCCACTCTAGAACGAGTTTTTGGGGCCGTTGTCAGGGAGATCGAATTTTCTTAATTAATTTAGGATTAGAATTTTAAGTGTTTTTCTTTTCTTCTTAGATTTTAGTGTCTGATTATATTTGAAAAAAAAACTATATCATTGTCTTCTTCCTTCTATTATTTATTATCATTTGTTTATTAGTGTGGTCACCTTTGTTTTTTGTGATCCAAAGATTGAAATGACTTTGAGAAACTTGTGTGCCGCTAGAAGAAGAGCATAAAAAGCCATAGAGGAAGAAACCATGCATTCATGGAGGACTACCCGAGTTTTAGAATTAGATGCACTTACTGCTATATCTGCTCAGGTCAGTGTTTTAACTAATGAAGTTCAAAATCTTAATATACAGAGACAGGTTAAGGCTGTAGAACCAAGGTGTGAATGGTGTGGACAAGGACATTTTATAGGTCAATGTGCAACAGATCAAGTTAATTACGTAGGCAACTTTATTTGGAACAACAATCCCTATTCCAACACCTACAATGTGGGCTGGTGCAATAACCACAATTTTTCATGGAATAATTTTTCACAATCGGTTGCTGTCTCCAATAATCCACCACCACCATCATAACATTATCAACCCCCTTCACTTTCTTTTCAACCACAACAACCGGATTTGATCCAAATGTTAAATTCTATGCAACAAACCATGCAACAGACTATACAACAATTCATGCAGAATCAGCAACAACAACAACAACAGTTTATGCAACAAGTTATGGTGCAATTAAATAAGGAACCTAGGGAGCAACCCAAGGGTGTACTTCCTAGCCAACCAGAACAACCAAGGAATGATGGTCAAGAACATTACAAAGCTATAACAACCCGGAGTGGTATTACTTTACAGGAACCAATTCAGCCCAATGAAGTTAAGGAAAAAGATGAAAAACCAACTAACGAAAATGAACTCAATACATTGGTTAGCTTACTCGGATGCAAAGGGGATCAGTTTAGTAATTCATCACATAAAGCCATAAATTCTCTTTATGAAGAAGATATTAATGTGGAAGAAATGGTTAAAGTATTAGATTTGCAACCGATCTTGCCTAGAAGATTTAGAGTTGTGGAACCTTTAGATTTACCATTCCTCAGATTGCTGCCATCAGTTGAAGTACCACCTATTTTGGAGCTAAAGCAACTTCCAAGACATCTCAGGTATATTTTCTTAGGGCTTGATGACACTCTTCCTATTATTATATCTTCAGAGCTAACTATATTGCAGAAAGAGAAGCTGATTAAAATACTAAAAGATCACAAGTCAGCTATTGCTTGGACTATAGCAGACAAACATGGCATCTGGTGTGGTTGCTGGTCATTTTCTCCTGGACAGAAGTTTTTTTCCATATGGTGCAATTGAAATTAAAACTGAACAAGGGGATCGATCATTTAAAGTCAATAAAGAATGGGTCAAGTGCAAATTCAATTATTTATGATAATCATCCACCGACTAATTGATATGAGGGAGTTCTCTTTCACTTCTTTTTCTTTATTCTTATTTTTGAGGACAACGTTTAGTTTAAGTTTGGGGGTGATGCCTTAATTTTATGCATATTGTTCATGATTGACTCATGTTTAAATTTAGATATACATATATATAGTGTAGTTTAGTATAAAAATTTTATTATGCAATAGTATTTTAGTCTTTTGGTTCAATGATAGATACATGTGAATTAGTCTTACCTTTCTTGGGAAAACTTGATTAATTGATATGAGGGATGAACTGAGTAAAAGATTGCAGTCGAGAGTTGGTTCTTTACTTTATAATATTTTCACAATCCTTTGGTTTAGATGATTTCAATGGATGTTTTGCAATAAGGATTGTACATGATGGTCATGACTTTTAGAATTTGCCCTAGCGACTTTCGAGGCGAAATATTTGATTTGTCATGTTGATGGAAAATGATATAGGCATTTCTTTTTGATGAGTCTGGGCCTTTCTTCAAGCCTACCTAATATAAATTATCCTTTGTAACAATTTCATGGCTTTTATTAAACATATTTGTTCCTTATTTTAGCCTTGGCCTTTTTATTGAAAATATATCTTGCTACTTGAGTCCTAGCACCCTAGTATTTTGAAATCGTTCTAAATTCTAACAGGGATGAAAATTTGACTAGTTTGGGGGAAGGCATTGTGTGTTATAGAGTGGTGATTGAGTAGATTGTGTGGATTTTATTGGTACTTTGTTTTGTAAAAAAAAAAAAAGAAAAAAAGAAGAAAAGAAAAGATGAGGCAATAATCCTCCACCAGTAAACACAAGATGAAGCAATAGTTTTCCACTGGTTTGAAATAAAAGTAAAAAAGAAAAAGTAGCAGGTAGTCAATGGAAAATCAAAGCAAAGTTAATTCTTATATTGGGTCAAGTCGATACTACATTTAAGGAAGTTTGTGTCATATTGATACAGTGTTTGGGGATTTGCTAATCATGTATGTTAGGATTTAGAAAGGATTTTCAATTCTAGGGTGCATATTAGCCTCTGATTTTTCTATCTTGCCTATTCTATTTTTGGTCCCTAGCCCCTGTCCCCGTTACAACCTATAAAGACCTATTGATTCCATTAATTTGGCATTGCCTACATTAGTGGAGATGGGAGCGAAAGGTGAACATATTTAAGCATGTGCTTGATTGTATTCTCTTAGTTGTAGATGAGAATGATAAGCCAATGGACTATCACACACACACACAGAGAGCTTTCTTTCGAATGTGATTAATGAAAGGGAATTTCTAATTTGATTGACATCTTGTTGACTCTTGAGGATTTAATTGAGAATCATATGAGAACATAATGAGGACTAAGTATTTTTGTGTAGTAAAATTTTCTTTGTTATGATATTTTTCTCGGGACGCGCAAAAGTTTAAGTTTGGGGGTGTGTTAATCGTTTAAAATATATAATATTTACCCATGTTTTTAATATGATTTTGTACTTCTCGGGTATAAACATTATTAATTAAGTAATAATTTACTTAATTATTTTAGTTACTTAATATGTTATTATATATGCTTAACTTTGATGTTTTAATGCAGAAAAAGATGAATAAATTAAGCTTTGGATTTGATTGGTCATGACACTTGGCGCCACCCAATGGCTACAATGTATGGTGTTCAATGGAGTTGAACAGTTGGAAATGTAAAGGGACATTATAATTAATTAGATTACGTCGATTTGTGAACACCCTCTTCCAATTCTTGTATCTCCACTTCTATATAAAGGGGTGGTCATTTGTTGTTGATCATATCTCATCTCTTGGCTTCAGAGTGTAGTAGAAGTAGTAGTTTTAGTTTTTGTAATTTCTTTTTCTTTTATAATAAAAATTAGTTTCTTTTATATCGTTTTCTATTTTTATTATGGAGTAGTTTTATATTTCGTTCTAGAGAAGAATGGAACTTAACATGATTTAATTGAATTAATTTCAAGCTTTTACTCTTTTATTCAATCGTATTGTTTGAATTATCATATTCTTAATGCTAAGAATAGATTGATCACCTATTTCTTAGATCATGAGGTTTAATTAGATTTCGGGAGAAATTAATTAGATTAGTCATTGGTAGTTCATCATAGGACGAGTCTTTTGACTTGTTTGTCGATGTGGTCGGAAGATACACAACACCGTATGCGGTTGTAAGGCATTTCTTAATGCGTAATTTTGTTGATTAATCAATTATCACCGGGAGGTAGAAATTGAGGCAAAATAATAGAAGCATGAAGGAGCGGGAGCCACCATGTCATATAATTATCCTAGATCGACAATCCGAGGGGATAAAAGATAAGAATAAGATATGATGAAGATTAAATTCATATTAAGAGAAATTCGACTCTAGAACGAGTTTTATAATTTTAATATCGCTTTTAATTTAAAGTTATTACATAGAATTAGTTAAGTTTGTTATTTTTGTTTTGTTCTTCATTTTATGTTCTTTAATTAATTATAAAAATTCATCTCCCTGTGGGACGATACTTGGATTTATCATTATATTACTTGTTTCGACCATGTATACTTGCACGTCATTAAAATTAGTCTAACAATGGCCGTGGCAGTGGCCACATTGGAGAAGAGGCCTACAGAGGCGGAGACTCTTGCAAAGGTCTCTGAGCCAGATCGCATGCTGCTGTCGCCACCACCACATATAAAGTTTCTACATGTTCCCATAGCCAAGCCTGCAGTAGGGCTGTAAGATTTTGGCACTAGGGGAGTTCTGCTCCCCTGATATGCCAGCAGCGAGAGGGAGATTGTGAGACCACAATAGTTTATTGTTGGAGAGGGTTACAACAATTAGTGACCTGAGCACCACCAGTCTAGAGAGAGTTGGGATGTCGACCAGTTCTTGAAGAACAGTGGATAGTTGTTCTTTGGGAGCACAGATTATGAAGTGGCAGTGGAGCAGGTTGACATGACGCGTGGAGTATTGATGGACATGGGATCGTTGGGTGCTCGTGACCACCAGGGTTCTATAAAGTATGGGCAACCTGTGGTGGGAGTCTGCAAATACAGCAATCCTGGAGAGTAGGGTTTGGAACTGAAATCATGGGTTGAGTTTCGGGACGTGTTCTACTCCCATTACTTCTCTGCTACCTTCTAAGTGAAGAAGAAGATAGAGTTCTTATCGCTAGGTTCCTGATGTTAGAGAGGTTTGCCCTGAGTAGCTTTTCATCAAAGAGAGAGTGAGCCGCCCAATTTGTATCTAGTGTTCGCATCAAACTTCAAGTAGTAGTTGCCATCTTTTCATGTTCGACCTTACTCAAGGTAGTTATGAGGGTTTAATAGTGCAAGCACACTCATAATTCCCACCATTAGGATAAGGGCACTGTATCATATTGCACCACTTGAGCTTGGAAAACTCAAGACCTAGCTGGAAGAGCTATAGGAGTAGGACTTCATTAGACCTAGTGTCTCACCTTGGGGCACTCTAGTCCTCTTTGTCAGGAAGAAGGACAGTAGTATACAGTTGTGCATTGACTGTAGAATGCTCAACCAGGTTATGGTGAAGAACCTTTATCCCCTCCCACAGATAGATGACATGTTTAACTAGGTTGGAGGACATGCAGTATACTCAAAGATTGATCTTTGATCTGGCTACCAACAGCGGTGGATTCGACAAGAAAATGTACCAAAGTTAGCCTTTAGGACTCAGTATATCCATTACAAGTTCTTAGTTATACCTTTCGAGCTAACTAATGCACCGAAAGCATTCATGGATCTCATGAATCGGGTGGTTTAGCCATACCTAGACCAGTTGTGATAGTGTTAGTGAATGATATCCTGATTTATTTGAAGTCTAGAGGGGAGCGTGTGACATACTTGTGGATTGCTTTGCAGATTCTATGGGAGCACCACTTGTATGCAAAGCTCTATAAGTATGAGTGTTAGCTGTCCAAAGTGATATTTCTGGGATGTGTTGTATCAGCGGATGGAATCATGGTGGATCCAGCGAAGGTTGAGGTAGTACTAAGATGAGAGCAACCTACTATAGCCACAAAGATATGGAGTTTTCTAGGATTGGCTAGATACTATAGGAGGTTCATGAAAAAGTTTCTCCTCCTTGGTAGCCCCTCTCATATGGTTGACAAGGAAGGAGTATTTCATGTGGATAGATGCTTGTGAAAAGTTTTCAAATTCTAAAGGAGAGAGTCACTACCGCCCCAATGTTGAGTCCAACTGATGTTCATGATGTTTTTGTGGTGTGCAACGATGTGTCAAGTATTTGACATGGTTGTGTATTGATGCAAAGGGTTAGGGTAATTGTATACGCTTCCTAATAGCTAAAAATTCATGAGTAGAACTATCCAACACATGACTTGGAGCTCATAGCAGTCGTATTTGCATTGCACATATAAAGACATTATCTGTATGGAGTGTCCCTCCAGCTCCTTATCGATCCCAAAAGCTTGAAATACATTTTCATGCAGAATGATTTGATTAGAAAACAATACAAATGGTCAGAGCTTCCCGCAAATTATGATATCGACATAGCCTGAGGTAAATGTGATCGGAGATGCCCTGAGCAAGAGACCCATTGTGTGCAAAGATAGAGTGTTAGCCATGGTATTGGATATGAGGACAAGAGAAAGGATGTGGCAGACTGACACCTAGTGGCAATGTTGGTGAGACTTACAATTAGTTTGACAATGGCAGATCGTGTCAAGGAGGTCTAGGCAGTTGGTTAGTTGTTGGGCAGTGGTTTTTACAGAGGACTCATTCAGGTTTCGTTAGAGAGGTAGATGGTTTCTACCAGATGAGAGGACAATGGCATATACTAGATGTAGTTGCACATCCAGGTTTGTGTGAGGACATTCTTCAGAAGGCCCATTACTCGAGATCCACAGTGCACCCGGGCTCAGTGAAGATGCATCACGACTTGTGCCAATTTTATAGCAGGAGTAATGCCTCAGTGATGGCGAGGGGGACGGGGGTGATGGGGGTCTTTTGTTATCATTTGTTTGTCTTTTGAACTTTTCTTTGTTGGATGACTTTATTGTGGGCATGTGCCCTTAACTTGATTATGGAGCATGCACGACTTTTGATTGGATTATGATATGATGTTTGTGTATGCATTTAAATTATTATTTCTTTTATTATAATACTTGTGGAGCTAATAAACTTTGGGGCAAAGACTAACCATCATCTAGAGGGCATATAACTTTCAAAGTTCTGGATCATGATGAGGAGCTCAGGTACACAAAACATATTTTATTATAGTTGTGTGTGACTGTAAAGAAATGTGGGTAGGAGGAGCATATGGATCACACCAAGTGAACAAACCACATGAACACCGGGTGTTAGGGTTTGATGCCTTGACATTCAATGATGCTTCAGTGTTTAATTTTCCTTAAGGGGTATGTAAAATAAGTAACCACGATTGAGTGTTTACATTATTGTACTCATCAACATAAAGAAATCAAGTCATATAATCTAATAATTGAAACTAAGTATAAGAACTAGAGAACGTCATAACATCTTTCAAGTACTCAACCTCTTAGCTGCATTGGGTGTTTTGCTCTCGTGTAGCATGGATTGATCATCGCATTTTAATATCACACTCTTAATCATAGGAGAGGTGCTACTTCTATTATAGCTCGGAGTGCTCATATAGAGCTTTAAATCCAAGATTTGTCCTATGTAGTATGGTTTTGCACGCATTCTATTGAAACCCTATAAGGTGTCTGTCTTAAGCATCATAGAGGATTAAAGATCTGCTTCCGTAAAGTTTATATGAGATAATCCAACAATTAACTTTCCAAATTATAATTTCATGATTTGGTTCATACATTCAGGCCAAATTGGAGTGTTACATGAGAACTATTAAGTGCTCTCTTGCTTGGACCCATTGGGCACCACGTAGACTCCTAAGGAGCCCAACAACCCTTCTCGAGCCGAGCACAATTAAATTCACAACTCGGCTCGAGCTCAATCTTGAGCCAAGCTCCAGCTCAAACTCGATACTGAACCGAGCCGAGCTCGGCTTGCGGGCCTAAAAAATGGGCTCAGCCCAGCTCGGTATCCATATTGGAGTGAGCTAGGCTTGAGCTCGAGCTGACTCAGCTTTAAAATTATACAAGATGAGCGAAGCCGAGTACAGAATCGGTCAGACCTTATAACGTGCTAGGGAAACACTTAAGATTTTAGGCTAATCTATGTATTACCACATCTATCTTCTGTCCCTCAGTTCTTCCTTGCCTGCCCAACATCTTTCTCCCATTAATAGGCTACAATCTATAAAAAAATAGGCATCCCTTGTTTTTGGAAAAAAATAAAGAGCCCTTTTAAAAATTCATTTCCATCTATTGTCATTAGAGATTAAAAGGTAGATGATATGTAACAGTATACTAATCATAGTGGACAAGACATGAGGATCAATATATATGAGTCTTTTAATGCAAGGCACTTTATTCTCTCACCATAAGTTTAAATCTATAAAATGGAGCTTATCTCAAATGTTAATAGCGAATGTTGCGGTATCTTGGCTAATATATCAATAAATGAAAAAGGTTATTTCCACTCACAAAACAACGTTTAATAAAATATTGCAAAATCAATATCCATATCTTCATGAAAGAACAAATGAATGAAGAAGTGAATTAAGCGAAACTACCAAATCGGTCTTTATCAGCCCACCTCTGGTTTCCCAATCATGGCATTCCAAAGGGTGGAGTAAAGCATCTGTAAAGAATCACTCAAAGAGTGAAATGAATGTTTCACATTGAATATTAGTCTACTGATCTAAAGGCTGTGAATATTGAATGTTTGTATTTATTACTTCTTTGAATATTTATCTCCTGATCTAAAGGCTGGGAATATTGAATGCATGTTTAATGTTTGAATTTATTACTTCTTCTAGAGTTTGATTTTGTCGAACTCTCCACACACGCACTCCAGCACAGTCGCAAAGGTGAAAAAGGGGAATTGCAGGAAAAGCTGCTATCAATTGAAAAATACCAACATGAATGGAGCCAATCAATGCTCTCCACCAGGTGCAAAAGCCAAAGCCCCACTATGGGTAGAATTCACCAAGAAACTACCCCAGGCAAGGCAAACTGAACAAGAGAATATAAGACAAGGAAGAAGTTACCCCTCATTTGGAAGGAGGCAAACCACGGGTTGGGCATTTCATTGCTAGTTTTAATATTACTAGTTCAGAAGAAGAAGAAGATTAAATGAGCACTCTCTTTCCCCATCCTCTTTTCTCTAATTACCATGACTTTATTTTAACAACTGAATGCTGATCATAATTTCTGACTTTGAGGATATGATTTCTGGCAATGTTAAGGCGGGGGGGGGACTTGAGATAATTGTAAGTAGTATTAACTTGCTACTTGACTAATTAGTAGTAGTTGCGTTTTTAAATGATGGATGCTTGATCAATGTGCCATGTTGATTTGTTTTTTATTCTGACTGTTACTGTTATAAGCTAATTTATGAATGAGGGGTAATGACAACCTAGTTTGCGCTGATAATGATGATATTCTATTGATATGGGATAATTACGAAATTAGAGAATTGTGTTTTCATTAAGGCTCGAGCATTTTTGGTACCTGAGTATGTTTGAATAATGAATGTTCTAATCAAATACCCAGTTTCCACCAATTAGATAGAAAATTTCTGAAGTCGAATATCTATATTTCATTTTCATTAATAAATCGGATCTTACCGTAGAAAGTATTAGATGTAGGATTATGTTGAGGGATTTTATAATCCACTAACCTTAAAAAATTTTGTCCCCAAAATTCTTACACTTATGTAACATCCTTCTTTGGCCCTAGCCAACGTTCATAGTCTAACCCACCATCAAATACAAAACAAGGTTGACTTTAACACGTATGTAACAACGCAACCCAAAGTACAAACTAATGGGTCTAACCCATTTTTTGAAAGTGGTTAACCGAAGTTAAAGATCAATAATTTTTTTCCAACTAACAAATTAAATCTCATCTTTGTAGATATTAAATATAGGATTAAGTTGAGGGATCTCACATTTTTGTTTGGTGTTATTTGATGAAGTCTAAATTTTGTTGAATATATGATGGAAAGGATAATTAAAATTTCTATGTAGCACTTCCTTAGGTTTGAAGGAATACTAGTGCAATCCATATTACCCATACAATCTCTCAAGTTCGTAAAGCTGTAAACCCTCATATACATATATATTAAGCTTTGGACAGGGACTTATATAATAGTTTCTAGATCTTGGCTTTCGACAACTATTAAGGGATCTCAGCTTTGAGGTTTTATTAAACTTATGGAAATTACTGTTAAAAGGCTAGACTTTAGAGGAATCCAATTAAATGTTGTCGTTGTTGTCCTACATCTAAAACACAATTAAACTCGACACTCAATGATCCAAATATAGTTGAAGCAAAGGATAGTCCTACAAACACGAATGAGTAAAGCTCTGCGTCTTAAATTGACAAGCTCACCCTGCGTATCCTAGTAAGGAGATGGAACCCAAATCAAACTTTGATCACATTGACATGCATATCAAGGCAAAGCCTCAACACGAGAACAACACATAAGATACTTAATTAACTTAATTACTTCCTCAATTAAGTGTTAAACCTCATTTGGTAGTTTAATTAAGGTCTAGGGTTACATGTACACTTAGTTGGATAAACAATAGTGTTGTAGATCTATCTCTTGTGAGAACAAAAAGACTAGAATCATGTAAAAAGACAATCTAAAATAATGCATGCATGCAACCATGGTTCAATAAAAACGCATAACTATTTTATACAAATGAAAATGACATGAAACCAAATCCTATTGACTCCTAACACACAGTTCTACATAATAAAAGTACCAAGAAAAATACAAACAAGCAAAAACAAGCACAGGCAACAACATGAAATGGTGTAAAGTGGTAAAAGGGGATAGCTTCATCTCAAGGGGGCCAAGGGGCAATATCTTAGGGCCTCCTATCCAAAGACCTATGACCCTATGTGCAAGGATAGGCTCTAAGAGGACCTAGAAAGGGTTGGGGAGAGCTGGAAATGGTGAGGAGATGTCAAGAAAAAGGGGGAGTCGGAGCTCAAGAGGTAGAAAGTAGAAAATGGAGGAGAAGAGGATTTATATAAGTGGGAAACTGGCCAATGCTACGGCTTGGGCACTCTCCCAGCGCCTTTGCACCAGCCATCAACGGGCTGACCCAAATAATGCATGACATGTGCCGCATGGGTCAGAGGAAAATAGACACAGTTTAGACCTGGTGCAGGGTATAATAAATTGACTAATAACACAAAGATTTAAATAGCACATAACCAATTAGTATATAATAAGTTCAATCTAAATTGAATAAAAATTATTTATCAAATGAATTAATATGTTAAATATAATCAATACTGCATGTCAAGTACAACATCAACATGATGGATTTCTAGGTTGATGTCTCGATGTAGATGACTTATTAGGGCCATGATGGGCATCTTTAACCATGAGAAACTTCTGATGAAGTATGATCTCATCTCGTCTATCAACCTCTTGCATCCACCACTCTCTCGTGTGTTGGTCCCTCTCATCCAGCAACTCAGCTAGCTGGCAATCACTGTCCACAACCTTCTCCCTCATCTGCCGCTCTCTACCCTTAACTTTCTGTCGCAATCTCATCATCTCTATTTGTATGTCTTTCTGGCAAGTCTCTAGCTCCTCAATATGGTGAAGGAAATGATCGGAGTGATTCTACATTACTGCATTAGAATCTCTTAAGCGGTCAACTGCTCTTGGGGTAGGAAGGATTGAACAAGAGAAGGAATGAATGAAAAAGGTAGAAGTTTGTAAAAGATGGAAAATAATGAGATCAGGTGTAATTGGTGAGTAGAAGATAACTGACTATCATATGGAGCATAGTGATCAGATTTTATTATTCTCTTAAAAAAGGGAGAGAGGGGAAAAGCGAGCTGCCAAGTATGAAGGAGATTACCAAAGGTGAATAAAATAGGAAGAAAGATTAGTGTCACTGCACTAATGACCAAATTGAACACAAACAATTTTTAGTGCAAGTGATGCCTTTGCCTGTTCCTCATGACATTCAATTTTAAGTCGTATCCTGACCCATTACAGCCCAGGAAATCCTAATGATCTTGACTTCTTTAGAACTCGGATAAGTGGTGAAAAGATTTGAATCTTATTCTTAAAGTATTTAGCTGGGTTTTATTCTAATTTGAGTGGAGCTATAAGTAATAAATTTTGGGGTCGAAGATAAAATTTTGGAAGAGGGCATTATGCGAAGTACATTTTATGTACACTGCATACTTTCGGAAATGTTAAATAGATTTTTTTGAATGGAGTTGTTTAATTTTGTATAACCCCAGATGTTCGTGGGTGAATTGAATGGAGTTCCCTGTACCTCATGCACTTGGTGTGATCGTAAAGTCATCATTGTATATATGTGGGGTGAGATTCTTTCTTGGGTTCCAAGGTGTTTGTTTTCTTGATGAATCCTTGGCGTTAATTGGAGTTGACAAGATTATCTACTTCAGTCCATTATTAGTCATGTGCAATGTCACCATCAGGCAAATTTGTTGTATAAGAATTGCTTTAGTCACCTTCCTTGTTGCTTCCAAACGGGGACCATCGCATTGCTTAAAGAATAACCATTGCTGCTATTAATTCACACGAACGTAGGATATGTCTTTACCTTGCACGTACAAAGGATAAGTCTTTTCAAGAGTTATCATGATGACTATTAGGGATGGACCAAACCCTCCTGCTGTTACAAATATACCAAGTTCACTAGGAATAGGTCCAGAATGAAGTTGTTGTCAAGAACTAAAAAACCTAAATTGCTACTATTGGCAGAAATGATGTTTGGAATCTCGCCACCAATTTGATTGAGGACTAGATCCGGTCATATGAGGTTGGGAAGCTAAAAAATGTTGAAGGCATATAGCTGCTTAGATTACTAGAGTGGATATTTAGATGCTCCATCCTCTTACATTTGCCAAGTTCGCTCGATATAGGCCTAGAAATCACATTGTTGCTAAGTTTTAAAATATGTAACTTAAAGCTTCATATCATTTTTGGTCCGGCTGATAAAAGTGGTAATCTCATTTTTGAATGACACAATTCTAGATGGAAAATATTTCAAGATAAACTTTCTTACCATTTCTTCTCAAGTAGTAATTGAATTTAGTGTCAAAGAATTCAACGACAACTGTGCTACCCAATTCAATGATAATGGAAGCAACGGTAATCTGATTACATCTTCTGAAACTTGATGTTGCTTGTATAAATCATAAATTGCTACAAAATTGAACCCATGCATGTTGGGATTCTCACTTGATAGTCCGTTGAATTGACCTACTAATTGCAGCATTTGGAACATGGCAGGCTTCAATATAAAATTGTTATCAATGATATTAGGCCTTATAATACTCAAGTTGAATCCATCCAACTGAGGAATAGCTAGATCTGCTAAAACTTTGTTGTTGGCATTGGCTTCATATAGATTTCGGAGCACTTGCTCAGCTTCATTACCAAGATTCTCAGTCGTGACCTGCTTTCTTTCTTATGGATACCGAACCAGGCTAAGCCCATATTTTAGGCTTGCAAGGCGCACTAGGCTCAGTATCGAGCTTGAGCTAGAGCTCTGCTCGAGATCGAGCTCGAGCCAAGCTATGAATTTAATTGTGCTCCTGGGAGCCCTCGTAGGCTGCCAAGGAGCTCAAGAAAAGGTTGTTGGGCTCCCTAGGAGCCCATGTGAAACCCAAAGGGGCTCAAGCAAGAGAGCGCCTAATAGCTCTCATGTAACACTCAAATTCGACCCAAAGGGACGAATCAAATAATGATATTATAATTTGGGAAGCTACTCGATGGATTATTATGTACAAACTTTACGGAAGAGATTTTAACCCTTGAAGAGGCTTAAGACGGACACCTTATAGGGTTTTCATAGAATGCGTACAAAACTATATTATACAAGATTGATTTTAGACGTAAAATTCTTATAAGAATACTTTGAACCACAACAAAGGCAACACCTCCCCTTCTTACTAAGGGATGATTTTAAAAATGACTAAGAAGCAGCACCTCCCCTGTGATTCTGCGTCTAAGGTTTCTTCTTCCCAATGTGGCTTTCAATCCATCAACTTGTCACATAATTTCTTCTGAAATATCACTTTTCTACAATTTTGTACAAACCTTACACCTTTAAATCTCGCATGGACCTACATCAATGAAATCCCAGAGCTGAAATCATGCAACAAGATTGAAGAATCTATATCTTTCTAGAAGTCCCCTAGAACGCAATTTGCCAATATTGGCAATCAGGAAGTTCCCTAAATTAGAATACTCAGATTTAACCTGGAATGATTCTCTTAATGCTATGGGATTTCTAGGTATAACTAATTTATTTAAATTGGATCCATCAAATATGAAATTTAATGAAAGACTTCCCACGAGCACAATCTTTTATGAAATTAAAAGATTGCCCCTAAAATGAATGAGAAGAATTATGTTGTCTTCTCGAGAGTGGTGGGATCTGGATTTGATTTCTTTGTTGCCATTTTGACTCTTTTCTTCATTGTAGGGGGAGGTGGCATGCTTTCTTTCTCTTCCTTTGTCACTTCTACTTCTTGTTCTCCTTCAGCTGCTAGCTCAGATTGCTTTTTGTCAGTCTTCTTGTTTTTTCAACTCAGTTGTTGCCTTTCTGGGCGAGGGCTCAGCTAGGGACTCAGCAGACAACTACCTCTTGCTGGATCTGGTCTCCCTGGAGCTTGAAATTGTTACTTTTCCCCCTTCTATTTTACCTTTTCTCTTGGTGGTAGAAGCTTCCTAGGCTGGTGTTGCTCTGTCAAGTTCAAGAGACACGGATGCAGTCATTCTTCATTCTTCGATGGTTGGTTCAAAACTTGGCTCTATGAGTTGCTTCTTAGCCTGGGCACCGTCAGCTTCATCACTTGACTTGACAGTCTTTCTCTTGCTTGCCTTCTTCCCTTGGGAACCTTTTCCTTTTGCTTTTTTTGTCCTGCTTATCCTCGACTGTTGTGGGAAGGAATTTGCTGGTTCAGTGGATGGTTCCATGCTAAATGAACTCGACTAAGGAGTAGCCTTGGTGTTGGTGGCAATGTCTTCAACTCTTGTTCATTTTCCAGGTGTCTTCTTATATTTTTCTTGTGGTTGAGAAGTTGTCCTTTTATGAAACAATTTAATAATTCAACCTCCACTCCTCTTCTTCCAAGTATATTTTCTCCAAGCAAAGGTATTGTCACTTAAAACCTTGATTAAGTGAGGTTCGCCATCCCATGACACTATCACCTTGATCACATACGCATCTCATACGCCTATACGACTCTAGGTAACACCTCATATTATCACACTACTCTCTTCAACAAAGTGTCACTTGCACTTAACCTGACTTATAAATTAAATATTATGCCTAAAGAAAAAAATACTTTAGAATATTCTTAGACATCTGGAATTTATAAATAACTAATAAGATTAGTAAAAGTTGGTTACTCACCTTTATTCATTCATTCTTACGAAGGCTTAGTAGTTTCTTCCCTTGATTGTCTTGATCTTGAATGACATTCACTCACCAAGTGTCCAATTTTACCACGTCTATAATACTGTTTAGGCTCCCAACACCGATCATAAAGAGGCTTACATTCCAACAGTCGTTCAACTTTTGTCTTCATCTTCATTTGAGTGCTTCCAACTGTGATGACTAGTAGTCTTTGCACTTCCCTCGTTATCATATTTTGAATAGCTATATTGCTTCAACCAAGTCTTTTATAGACACTTCTGTTTGCATTGACACACTATACTAGCGAATCCCTGAGATGCTAGATGTTTTGACTTATAATTCATCACTCTTTGATCTGCGTGTGCTAGTCGGCTTTAGGCATGGATGGAGGAACATTTTTCACGACCAATGTTTGCTCCACATCCTCCATAACTTCTTTTAGTCCTTGGAGAAGATTAATTTATATGGAGTCAATCTTAAAGCCTAGCAATCCTTGTCTATAACATCTAAGTTATCAACAAGATAATTTTTTTAATGAATACCACAAAATATTTCAAAACCATGAGGATAGTGGACTCTTGAACTTTTAATAAGGTGTGGATTATATATTGTAGAGTTACATAAAATAATTAGCTCAGATACCACATGTAACAACCTGCCCAAAATAAACCCTTGGGTCGGGGTTCTATTAAAACAAATAATAACTTAAATCAGCCATAAATACATCAAACAATTTAATAATTCACAAAACATTTGATAAACTAGATAAGATGGCATAGTAGAAGCAAATAAATAATTAACATAAGACTAGTGGTCATTTAAAATAATTAAACTATGTTGAAATCAAAATACAATAAGTTAATAGTTGAGTAGTTACTTTTCAAGCTATCATTTATGAAGTCATTAATAAATGAATAACAAAATAATTATACTAAATTTCATGACTTCCATATGCATTATCTAAAGAAGTATAGTCTTCTAATTATGATCCCATAAATCGAATCCAAGTGTTCCACTGCCCTACAATATATGCTCAAAAGTAAAATAATAACAATTTAATATTAATATCGAGTCCATAAATAAAGTCAAACAAAAGTGAAGTCCGACTATAGAGGTCCACATGCGCCCGAACTCTATCCGTCCATAATCGTTTGCACCATTCTGCATTAGTGATAAACTATTATGTTTTTTAACCACAATAATACAATAAATTAACATAATAAAAATGGCATATTTTAGCCGAAGTCTACACCTAATTCCCGGTCCAGTAGAGCAACCTCCCTACTAGAAACTACCGTTACGTGATCACCAATGATGCCCGTCCTCCAGACAATAGACCAATGTCTCCAGCCCAAACTCCATCTCCGAGTGCGTAATGGGTTACACTGAATTCCTTGACAAGAGGAACTAGAGTAGTTTGGCGTATGTTTCGCATTGAGTAGACCAACTTCAACACGTGCGTTACACGCAAGGCCTCAATCTACCTCCACCCAACTGATCAACAACCCCATGTTAACTTTATTACTACTATTGAAGCTAAACATACCTTGGACGTGCAAACTTGACCACACAAACTCTCAAGGGACTCCTAGTAAGGATAGTTTCTACGTTAAATTAAGATAATTATCCATGATATGCTATGCGTGAACTATATTCGGTGAATGCAATAATTCCATCATTCCATAATATTTATGTATGAAAGCCAAAACTCGTATATCATAACTCAACAATTTAAAAGCATGACATGGCCATCAATAAATATCAACAAATAATCTAATCATCCAATCAGTCTAAATTATAGAAAATCTAACTTAACTAATAACAAGTTCATACACAGCCAAATTAATTAATTAACAAACCATACTTCCCTAATTCGAGAACTAACATGTTAATTTTGGCCTTAAATATATAAATAAGTATAAATTCAACATCACAGAAGTCATCATCCATTAATATGGCTCACCAAAACAAATCATATATAATATATAACAATTTCAATTACTGAATTTGGCTACGTAAAATCAACCATGACATACTATAACCATGTCAATGTTTATTTTATTTAATTTATAACAAATAATAACATATGACAAATCCTTTTTAATAAGTCAACTCAAGCCAAAAACTACCTTATAACACTGTTAAGGGACAAATAACATTAAATTAAATAACTAAATATATCATCGCCACTAATAATCATATGCCTTTTTATTTATTATAAAAAGATTAAACCCCAAGTGATAATTTTTACTTGACTTTTTGCATTGAATTAAATAACATTAAGCTGACTAAATTTATATCAAAATACGTCATTTTAAATATTCTTATCTTAATTATTATCAAGTAATTAGAATTGTAATTTATTTAGAATACTCATGCCATCTTAAACAACTAAATAAATTACAGTAATATTTATTTATTTCAATGATCATATATGTTCTCAAAACCATAACCTTGATATATTTATTTAACTAATTTTATTTCATTAACATGAGTAAAGACTATATCATATTCATCAATATTAACATTTCAAGTCAATTTAGGAAACTCATTATGATAATACTTAACGATTCATAATACTAAAGCATTTAACCCATTAAAAAATCTTAAATTATCTATTTCAATTATAATTTATTTAGAATACCCATGCCATCTTAAACAACTACATAAATTACAGTAATATTTTATTTATTTCAATGATCATATATGTTCTCAAAACCATAACCTTGATATATTTATTTAACTAATTTTATTTCATTAACATGAGTAATGACTATATCATATTCATCAATATTAACATTTCAAGTCATTTTAGGAAACTCATTATGATAATACTTAACGATTCATAATACTAAAGCATTTAACCCATTTGATAATCTTAAATTATCTATTTAGGTAACCATAATATAATAATAACAAAATAAATGGGCATTTTTGTTTATTATATGCAACCATAATACATGGTAATTCATTTAACAAGTGAAATAGGAATCGAATAATAATCATCTAATATATTTAGATAACCCACAATATCAAATAATCATATAAATTTTATATCTTTACATTCCAACGACATGTTAAACTCATGAATTTATGATTTTAAATCATATGACATGAAGATCTAGAATAATATTAATCAAATAATATTCATAATACGATTCTACGGAAGTTTAAATAGAAAAAGAAGAACAACGGAGTGGATTACGATTAATTTTGATGATTAGAGTGAAAATCTCAACAAAAATAGGGGATAATAGGTATTAGTTAATGAGATAATCTCACATATCTTCTAACCAACGTCATCCACCATCTCTCTGTTTTAGAAAAATGTGTAATTATAATTTATTTAAATCAACTTCGTCACTGTTTTTTTGCCTATTTAATTCTGCAGATTGAAAATTTTATATCTCCCTCAATACAACTTGAAATTGTGCAATTCTTTTTGTGTTGGATTCATTAGGATGTCTACGTTATGATGAAGTAAGTTTCAACATTTTTAGAAACATATTTACAGAGTTATAAATTTTAAAAGTAAATATAATTAATGTATTTCCTTTATTAATTTATGTCCCTCTTTCATACAATTTTGTACTAGTTATGGCATTAAAGAAAGTTATACACATCTTTAAATATCATAAATCTTTTTAATTATTTATTTTTGTTAATGGTTCCACCAAACTAAGTTGGTTTAATTATCTTCGCTTAAAACCAATCTGTATATGGGCGACAATCCAACATAACCCCCCTTAAGTAGGACATTAAAAAAGATTATAGAACCCGTACAAGTTGACATATGTTTATTTAACACATTTTACCACTTAGAATCCTCATATTTACACACTCACTCTATTTTTTACGCTTCAACTTCAACAATCTTGATAACAATTTCAAAACATATTCCATTGATTTTCTGCCTTTATTTATTATGGCCATAAATCAAATCATGTGAACAACAACAATCAACATTCTTTGATCCATGAACAAAACAATTAAAAAAAACCAAACAAAGAATAAAGACTAGTAACAAGACAAAATCTTCCCTATAACTAGGATTCTGAAAATTTTTTACACATGTATAAATTGACATAAGTAATAAAATAACCGAAAACACTTTATTTAACATATTTTATCAGAGAGAATCATCACATTCACCCACTCACTCCATTTGGCTAGCTTCAACTTGTACAATCCTAATAACAATTACAAAACATCTTCCACTGATTATTTATGCTAATATAATATTGTCATCAATCAAATCATGTCGACAACAACAATCAACATTCTTAGACCCATCAACAAAACTTCAAAAAAAAAACCAAATAAAGAATAAAGACCATTACCCTTAAATCCAATGGAATCTTCCCTATAAATTACTTATGCAATAAATTAGCTGAGAACATATTATTTAAAACATTTCATCACATTAACATCATATAACATGCACATTTCATTGACAATACATTTTTTCTAACTTCAAGTAGAAGTTGTTTGGTCTTCACATGGGATGCTCTCTTGAAAAATAAAACATTTATAGAAGTTCTTCCAACCCATATTTCTTCTTCATTTTGTGCACAAATGCAAGTAGCATGATCCCTTTTATCCAAAAAATATAACGCACATCACAAAAATGAGACAAGGTACACAACAAGCAAGCCACTGCCTCAAGCTTCTTGTCTGCATAGGGATCCTGTACTTTGTCCTTTCGATGTGTGTAGACGAACAAAATGTGCCACAACACGGGCCATCCAATGTCTTTCTCATGCATTGGTCTTCACATTGGATGCTCTCTTGAAAAATAAAGCATTCACAGAAGCTCCTCCAACCCATATTTCTTCTTCATTTTGTGTTCAAATACAGGTACCGTGATCCCTTTTATCCAAAAAATATGACGCACACCACAAAAACGAGACAAGGTACACAAAAGCAAGCCGTTGTCTCAGGCTTCTTGTCCGCATAGGGAGCCTTTACTTTGTCCTTTCGATGTGTGTGGACAAAGTAAATGTGCCACGACACTAGCCAACCAATGTCTTTCTCCTACATTGGTCAATAATGTAAGTGATGATTGATAATTAAATTATAAATTAAATAACAAAACATCTGTTTATACCAAATTTGTTTTGTTGATTTCCGTGTTGACTAATCCTCCAACATGACGGGTTAATTCACTTTCATTCTTTGTTTGCCTATTCTTCTTGTTCTTCATGGATAGTTGTTACAATTCAATGGTAGCCAAATGATCATGAATGAGAGTCTCCCAAATGGCGAACTGAATCCAATTAGGTTGGCCTTCTTCTATACAATTTGTAAGGTCACCCATGTTTTAGAGCTCTAATGCTCTATCCTCGCTCGTTTCATCATAATCTTATATAATTTCGGTGTACCCCCATAGATTCAACAATCAACATTCTTAGACCCATCAACAAAATAATTCAAAAAAACCAAACAAAGAATAAAGACAACTACCCTTAAATCAAACATAATCTCCCCTATAAATTACATATGCAATTAAATCACCGAGAACATATTATTTAAAACATTTCATCACACAAAGTCATCATACTAACATTATATAACATGCATATTTCATTGACAACATATTTTTTCTATCTTCAAGTAGAAGCTGCTTGGTCTTCACATGGGATGCTCTCTTGCAAAATAAAACATTCATAGAAGCTCCTCCAACCCATATTTCTTCTTCATTTTGTCTACATATACAAGAAGTGTGATCTCTTTTATCCAAAAAACAGAAACCACAAAAATGAGACAAGGTACACAAAAGCAAGTGACTGTCTCAGGCTTGTTGTCTACTTAGAAACCCTTTAGTTTGTCCTTTCAATGTGTGTGGACGAACAAATCGTGCTAAGGCACGTGCCATCCAATGTCTTTCTCCTGCATTGGTCAATAATGTAAGTAAGTGATGATTGATAATTAAATTATAACGAAAGAACTAAACTTCTGTTTATACCAAATTTGTTTTGTGGATTTTCGTGCTGACTATTCCCCCAACATGACGGGTTAATTAACTATCATTCTTTGTTGGCCTATTCTTCTTGTTCTTCATGTATAGTTGTTTCAATTCAATGGTAGCCAAATAATCATGAATGAGAGTCTCCCACATGGTCGGCTAAATCCAATTAGGTTGGCCTTTTTCTATACAGTATGTAAGGTCACCCATGTTCAAGAGCTCTAATGCTCTATCCTCCCTCGTTTCATCATATCCTTATATAATTTTGGTGTAGACCCAATGATTCAACAATCAACATTCTTAGACACATCAACAAAATGATTAAAGAACCAAACAAAGAATAAAGACATCTACCCTTAAATCCAACATAATCTCCCCTATAAATTACATATGCAATAAAATAGCCGAGAACATACTATTTAAAACATTTCATCACACTAACATTATATAACATGCACATTTCATTGACAACACATTTTTTCTATCTTCAAGTAGAAGCAACTTGGTCTTCACATGGGATGCTCTCTTGCAAAATAAAACATTAACAGAAGCTCCTCCAACCCACATTTTTTCTTCATTTTGTGCACATATACAGGTAAATGATCCCTTTTATCCAAAAAATATAACAGACACCACAAAAATGAGACAATGTACATAAAAGCAAGCCACTGTTTCAGGCTTCTTGTCTGGATAGGGACCCCTTTACTTTGTCCTTTCAATGTGTGTGGATGAACAAAATGTGCCAAGGCACGGGCCATCCAATGGCTTTCCCCTGCATTGGTCAATAATGTAAGTAAGTGATGATTGATAATTAAATTATAGATAAAGAACTAAACTTGTGTTTATACCATATTTTGTTATTGATTTCCGTGCTGACTAATCCTCCAAAATGACAGGTTAATTCAGAATGATTCTTTGTTGGCCTATTCTTCTTGTTCTTCATGGATAGTTGTTTCAATTCAATTGTAGCCAAATGATCATGAATGAGCCTATCCCAAATGGCTGGCTGAATCCAATTAGGTTGGCCTTCTTTTATGCAGTCTTCAAGGTCACCCACGTTCAAGAGCTCTAATGCTCTATCCTTGCTCGTTTCTTCATAACCTTATACAATTTAGGTGTAGCCTCAAAGAACATAGCTTTTGCCCGTGGTTCGTCATCCAACCTCCATGTATATCTAACCTGAGTTCATTACAATAAAATTATTACTAAGTCTTACATTCTGACAAGCAAAAATAGTGTGCATTGTGTGTTGATATGATTTACCATCCATTTTTGGCACCATAAATTTTGAACATCTGAAGGAACGTCACTCTACCTTGGATATGGTCCAGGAATTTTGCCCTTAATTGTAATACTGATTTATCTGGCATACTTGGATCAAGATGGGTATAACTCAAACAAGATTAAAATGTGAAAGTAAAGATTTGTAATAAAGTGAGGTAAACACAATTAAAACAAATTTTTACCTGACTGGATGAAATAGATCTCACAACTTGACATCAGTCCTCAACCCACGTGGCCTATTTGGCCCTTGTGGTTGCCACCTACTAGTTGGTAGCTCAGTTCTATCTATGTAAGGCTTAGCAATTGGATCAAGGTCATCACCTAATGGAGTGATACAACATGGTCATCCAATGGCACATGTCAGGCTCATCAATGAGCATGTACGAATGGCTACTACTACCTCCATCATATTATCCAGACCCATGACATGGCCAACGAGCGAGAACCATATCTACAAAGACCCAAGTTGTATATTAGGGACTTGACAAATTTTTTTATAACAAAAAGGACTCACAAAACTTATAGAAAGTAAATTGCAATACTAATTATCAGCTTCATATTATGATTCTGAAGATAGCATGTCCTCATCATGATTTGAGGGTGGGGCATGCAATGCTCTCCAATCTACTTCGTCGATTATATGAGCACTCGGTCGTGTATTGTCATCTTGATACATGTTGTTTGCTTTGTAATTTGCTTGTGAGTCCCTCTCTGACATTTGCATCATAAATTCTCTCCTAGGGCTAATTTTGCTTAGATGGTAAGCCATATAATACACTTGTTGGGCCTGAGAAGCTAGTATGAATACATCAGATGAGGCTAGTGTACTTCTATTTTTAACTTCAACTAAACCATGGGGATGTATGACATGGAATCCCCTTGTCATGTCAAACTAGTGGTACTTGAACAGTATAACTTAATCCTCATCATATTGTATCTCATATAAATTGAGTAGGACCATAAAAATCAACATCTTCTTCATACCACACACTCCCTTAACACAAACACCACTATGGGCCATTCGTTGAAGGCCATCATGGACCTTAAAGCAAAATTTTAAACCATTTACATAATATCCTTTAAAGTGTTTGACATGACGAGACGACCAATATGATAATGTGCAAATATAATTATCTATTTGAACCTTGTGATTTGTATAAACTTAAAAGACAAAAATAGCATTTTAAATCGTATAATTTAATAAGTCAAATAAAATATATACAATTATATATATATATATATATATATATATATATATATTATGCTTATGTTAAAAATTAACCTGCATATTCATGGAACATCCTTGTAAAAGTGAATCTCTATATTTTGATAATGCTTCATCAAACATGTTCTCATGTTGATGTCTATAAAAGGAAATCAAATATTCTTCAATATAAAAAATGAAATAAGAAAATGTAGAAGCACAAAAACACGTCCCATATGTAAGAACATTAGTTGGATTACACCATCTCGAGATTAGGTCCAATCTCTTCACATTTCAAGAGGACATAAGTATGAGCAATATGTAGTTCTTCATCTTCAAGCAATATGTAATTCTTCATCTTCAAGTGTCCAAAAATCATCTTTTGGAGGCATCTCTTGTCCTGGGTGTGAAAAAATTGATAGACAATTCCAGTGTACTTCTTGGTCCACCACCAGCACTTTGTGGAACATGATTAAGCAAAGTTGGGATGTCATCCTTAAATTAAGAACAAAATATTGATATTTCCTCTTCTATGAAAGCTTCACATATTGAACCTTTTGTATACGTCTTATTTGATACTTTCCCCTTCAAATATTGAATAAATCTTTCAAAATGATACATCCATCTAGGGGTGCTCATCGGGCGAGCGAGTTAAATTTTGCTTTAGCTCAAGCTTAGCCCGTTTGATTTCAAGTTCGAGTAGAGTTAAAAAACATTCAAGTTGAGTCGAGTTTAAGCTAGCTTAATTTGTATATATTCATTTTTTTGTATAATTCATACTAAAATTGCATTTTTAATTGAAATATCTCAAGTATGACATAATTATGCATATAAAGATAATTTAATTATGGATAAGTTTATTTAACTTGACATTATATACTGATATTTTATAATTTAGTTATATTTATATAAAGAAGTTTAAGATAAATATGGAAAAATTCTTATTCCTTATTTAAAGTATCGAGCTTTGAGTTAAGCCGAGTTATGAAAGCATAAGCTCAGGCCCAACTTATTTAATATTGAGTTAAGCATCGAGTTGAGTATAGAGCTAAATCGAGTTTAATCAAGCTTTGAGCAACCCTACTTCTATCTCTAATGAGGCAGCCCGCATATGTGAGCCTCAGACACTAAGTGAACAGGTAGATTCACCATTGAATAAAAAAACTCAATGGTAAGATTTTTTCTAACCTGTGCATAGTTAGTGGAATATCCTTTTGCAACGACTCCCAATGTTCAACAACCAACAATGCTGATGTAATGTCTCTAGAAAAATAGCATAATTTTATTATTGTATTCCATAGAGGGTTAGGAACTAAATGGTGGAAAGCAACAGAGACATTACATCAGCAAAGTTAATGGAGTAAATGGCTTTAGGCTGCAACAAGTGGTTCTGGTTGTCTATCAACTCCAATTTAGGTTGATTATAGTATATTGCAATGTCTTTATGACCATTAACATCATCTTTGTTTCTTTTGCCTTTTGAACCCATCAACATGTAGAATAAGTTGTTGAAAATTTTTTCTCCACATGCATTACATCGATATTATATCGCACCAAGAAAGAGCTCCAATAAGGCAATTCCCAAAAAATACATCTCCTCTGTCTAGTATGAAAATCTCCAAAACCTAGAAGTCTTTGATTTCTTTTCATATACAGCACATATTGAACGTCTGGAAGGGAATCCACTCTTGATTTGATCTGGTCACTTGTTTATATTGGTGGCGGCACATCCTTTTCAACCCTATTCTTGAAGAACTGATGTCCATGCCTTCTAAAACGGAGATTAGGGGAAGATGTTAGTGATAATCAAACCATGAGTGCTTGCCTCAGTATTGAAGGAGAAAAGCTTTAGTTTTTTCCATACAAATTGGATAAGCAAACCTTCCATGGGTGCTCCATTCAGATAAAACTCAATATGTTGGGCTATCATTAATTGTCTATAACAAAATTGCATGCATCTAAACATTTTGTTTTAGTGAAACATCTCATTTCTTAACACCATCGGCCCATAACACCTTCTAAGTCATCTATAAGGGGCCTTAGATATATATATATATCAATATTTTGACCTGACCCATTTCTTCCAGGAATGAGCAAGGATAAGAATATAAACGGGTGTGTCATGCACACCCATGATGGTAAATTATACACAATGATTATGATTGGCTAGATTGAATATGACTTGGAGGTATACCCAAATGGATTAAAGCTGTCTACACACAATCCTAATCGCACATTCCGTGCATCCAATGCAAAAGAGGGGCCTATCAAGATGCTTCCATGCCTCGCTATGTGCAGTGCGAGTCATTACTCCTGTGAGTCTTTGATTCTCTTCATGTCACAACAAATGTTTGACGGTCTTCAGCGACATGAACAATCTTTGTAAACTAGGAATTATAGGAAACATGTCAACCCTTTGGATGCGACATCTTTCTTCTATTTATCACCTTCGTTAACTTATAAATTATATCTTGGGCACTTGCAATATAGACACTCTTGTAAGCGTCATGTCTCTTTATAATACAACATGCACTCATTTGGATATATATGTAATTCTCTACCTTCATTCCTTACTTCTTCGTTAATTTCTGAGTCATAAAAAGAACCTAGTAACTTGTTCTCTCTTGGCAAGACATTTTTCATAACACACACAAACTCATCAAATGTTATTTGAGCAACACTATGACTTGTTTTTATATTTAATAATTTTGTTGTTGTAAATAAAGAAGATGCATAATCACAACCCAGATATAATTTTTGATCATCTTGACTCAGGATATAATTTTTTGATCATCTTGATTCGTAATCACAACCCAGATCAGGTTGTTCATTAGTAAATTCATGGACATACGGAGATTGATTTGTTGCCTCAAAATTTGGACTAGCAACATCATATATCACCCCCATCTAAAACCTAAACTATCCTTTATTGCTCTTGAACTTAAGCTTCCATACTCATAACCAGACATTGAACCTTCACCATGCGCTGTACATATATAGTAATCTCGCATAAATCCGTAGTAACATAAATGTTGCTTGACATGAAGGATAAGAAATTTTCATACTCCAGCGATAGGCACAACTATTACACAGGCAAAAAATTGCAAATTGCTAACAATTTTGGTATGACAGAATGCGAAATCAAGAATTGCCTCAACCGCATATTTACACGTCAGATTGAAAATTCTTCCATTTAATCACCTTTGATACATCCAATCACAACCATTTATATTCTTGTTATTGTTATGCCCTATACTGATGCATGTCAAAAAACTTTATATACAACTTGAGACTGAAATCAAGAACACCACAAGTTAATTTAAGTGTCGATAATATAGATAGCATACTTCAGTGTATACATATTTATAAGGGGCATGCCTCACTAAGAAAAATGTATATAGAGATATTTGAAATTAAAATAGAATGAATTATAATATTATATGGCTTAAAGTAAGCTGAATCATAACCCTCATCAATCAAAGTCAATTGTCCCTCATTTAATTTTTTCTATAATAAAAATTTCGATAGTTCTTGGTTGTCTGGCATCTGCCTGGCAAAACTAGATGGCATATATCCATTTAGGATAGTCGAAGTTGTGAACAGGGTGGGTACTCGATGCCAGACTATAGGGAGTCGTCGGGAGTTATTGCCAGACTCAAGATACATCGGCAGTAGATGACCTTACTTGGGTAAATTACTATGATTTGTTAGTAATTAATTATGATAATTTAATAATCATCACTTAATCATTTAAAATATAACAAATCCAAACATAAATTGAATGATGAAATATCCACTTAAAAGCAAAAACATGTCAATCATCAAATCATGCATACCATGACACAAATGTATTTAATTAAAAATGTATGATTAATCATAATTTAATTTAAATAAGCATGCACTAATCATCACATAACCCTAAAAGCATGAATTACAAAGATGATATGTCTAGTTGAAAGCAAAAGACTAAATTCTCATATCGTGCATACTACAAATACAATGTATATAAAATTAAAACCATGTGTATCATTGAACATAGATTTAAATAAACATGTTCTAATCATCGCGTAACTCTAAATATAAATTAAAATAAATAACAATATATAACATAATAAATTTAAAGAGATTTGAAATTACAACTAATACACAATAATTATACATGATACGGGTGGCGACGAATGGACGATTTAGGGGATACTCATTAAATTAAAAGCATGAATTAAATATTAAAAATTGCATTAACTACAATTACACCAAAGTACAAAATCACACAATTTAACGCACTTAATCAATAACAATTACATGAAAATGCAATCTTCTACATTTCCGTATCCAGCACGGCATGGAGGTGGTTGGCAGCAGTGTAGCACGGCTGCGAGTAGAATGGCAGCAGCGGCACCGGTGTCATCCAGTTGTGTGGCATGGTGGCGGTGGTGAGTAGCTCGGTGTGGCACAGAAGGGGTGAGTAACACAATGGCAGTGTCACCGATGGACAGCATTGGGGCAATGTCCGGCAGCAACAAGGTATCAAGTGGTGTAGGGCAGCAGGTTGGGCTTCAAGACGGATTTTGGGGCTTTGGTCCCCAATCTCTTTTTTTAATGAATCGAATAGTTGCCACCGCAAAATCAATCGTAAATAGAAATATAACACATGGTTGGTTTAATTTTTTAAAAATGATTGTGAGGCATATACCTGGTGGCAAATGATAATTTAATTTTTGCAACCGTATTTTGCAACTGGAAAGAGCGGTTATAAAGCTGTGGTCGCTAATATCATCACAAAACAATTAGTAACTTTTATTAATTATTTTGTGACTAGTTTGGTGGTGGCAAGCAGTCGCAAGTATGTACAATTTCAATGCTATTGTGAGCCGATTGCTAATTTTTAACTAAAAATATTAGTCACAAATTTCAGGTCGTTGATATCCGTTTATCTACTGGTATGAGTTTTAATTGCCCCCACGAGAAAAATATAAGAAATCTAGGGAGTCAAGAATTACAAAAACGACCTCAAACGAGAGAGATTGGCTAATCTAGGGCTCTAAACGAATAAAATATCCTACAGGATCAGCCATAAATCGCTGCCAGAACAGGAACGAAGAGATGAAAATGTACAAATGCTGGGTAAAAATACAGAACTATCCCCGCGACGTAGTGCAATCGAAAAACGATAGGGGCTTTACCGACAACCAATAGCGGCAAACCACCGTCTAGCAAGGGCACCAATCGACAGCCCACGATCGGCACAGTCGAACGACAACGATGGTCAATGACGGCACAGCGACGGTTGGCTAGAAAAGGGCCCAAACTACAACGGCCATGGGGTATATTCCCCAATCTTTGCGGCAACGGCGACGACAAACAGTAACGGATCTCAGTTCAACTTTGGTACTAATCGAAAGAACTCAACTCTAGGAATAGAATGGAGATGACGACGGCGGACAGCATGCCTTCAAATTGGCCAGAATCACGTCGAAATGTTGCTCAAAAACTCGATAAATCTAGTTTTCTTGCAAAATTTCAAAGCATGCCCGCGACGACTCTGACATCCAGTCACCAAACGGTCATGTGCAGATGAAAGATAGCAACAAGGAAAAGTCAACAGAGAAGACAACACCCAAAACAGAGATTAAACCATGGAGATATGAGGCTGCAAATTCGGCCTCTCGAAACTCACATCTGAAATCCGGTGAACTTTTGGCTGATTTTTGGCTGCTCCCATTGGAGGATAGAGCAGCGATTGAAGGCGTTGGAAAGGTTGTAACAAAAGGAACATGATGGTAAATGTCATAGGGTAGAATTTGTGGTAAAATATTTTGCCTTAAAACCAGCACCTATGTAGAGTATTCTTCCCCGAGAATACTATGCCTTTCACAAGTTTTCGCTCAAAACAAAATATAAAAGAACCAGGAAGCAATCCAGACTACTTGAAATGCTAATTTGCACCCGACTAGTAATAAGTGCCAAACAAGGCTTTTGCTAATGATTTGAATGAAACATGTCTTGAACTCTTTACCACTCCAAGTAGTCACAATTAACACAAAAATATGACCAATAAACTCTTACACCAAGTCCACCGAGCCCCGACTCGGCACCAACAAACCCTAGAATCTTGCCAATCAGGTACCAGACTTCTACAATTATGAACGTGACTTACATAGAGTTTACGGGGTTTCCCCCAACCTTAATTTCACTCATAGAAGCAAGGAATTACAAGCATTCAACTCACTTGAATGCTTGCTGGTCGTGGACATAAAAACCCACAGCCTAGCCTCTCCCCTTTATAAGAAAAGTTCAAGGACTCCAAGAACAATTGCCATTCACAAAAGTTCCTACACGACAACCCAAGTTATTGTTGGGCCCTTTAGGCCCCCAACCAAGCTCTGATACCATTGTTGGTCCCTTCGAGCCCCCAAAAGGACTTTAAACAATCAAATGAAACTCGTAATAGGTGTCACAGACCTCTCTTAATCCAAAAGCTAGCTCAATGAATAAGACTTTCTCATTAGCCTATGTACAAGTCACCAATAACCTTTACGACTGATGTGAGACAAACCCAACAACTCCCCTTCACACATCGGGTGTAGCCTGAAACCATCATCGTCTAACAACCTCCCCAACAACCTCCCCTTAAATCAGACGACACCCACCTGGCAAACTCCTCTTTAAATCATCAAGTGGAACCCATGAACTTGGCTCGAACTTGGCTTTGATACTACTTGTTGGACCCTTTGGGCCCCCAACCAAGCTCTGATACCACTATTGGGCCCTTCGGGCCCCCAAAAGGGACTTTAAACAACTAAAGAAAATTCGTAATAGGTGTCACGGGCCTTTCTTAATCGAAAACTAACTCAATGAATAAGGCTTTCCCATTAGCCTATATACAAGCCACCAACAACCTCGAAGACCGATGTGGGACAAACCCAATAGTTATCGCCCCTAAGATCAACTTGTTCCTGTGCAATTCAACTCACAAAAATGAATCAAACACAATAAAGGTTGTGCAAACAAAGAGTATCTCGATCAACAGTGAGAAGCCCTAGATCCAAAGTTCCAACCACTCAACATGGAGGATCGCCCATGTCCGTCCTCTTCTTCCTCTTTGATATCCATCCTCTTCCTTTTCTGGTTTAAGCCCTCTCAAACTCATAAAGACCGACGTCTTCTCTTCTTTGGATTGACCTTGCAAAGTTATCCAAATCTGAGTTAGTTGTCATATCATCCAAGCTAGCCAACAAGAATAGAGAGGATTGGCTTAACTCTCCCTAGCATCACCTCCAACCTGTTCTAGTCTGGTTCAAGCCTCCTATGGTGCATATAGGTCCAATTGTTGTTCCCTTTGGCTTGTGGAAGCAAGCCAAGGCCAAATCCAAACCATAGCAACTGATCTCCAAATTAGGGCTAGGTTTTGGTCCCACCTCCACCATGCTCACTCGACTACAAATTCTAGTCCATCTCAATGTCTGTGTCCCACCACACATCCACATGCTATATGAGACGAGTCCTTGAGAACTTGATAAGGTCCATGGTGCCGAAGAAGCCCCACGGTCACCAACACTTGAACATGGGCAGTCAATGCTAAAAAATCCAACCGGTGCTCGAAATCCTAGTGCCGCTAGGAAACCTCCACTCGGCTGCCAACTGCTGCAATTTAAAGTTCGCCACTGCTCACCATTTTCAGCAACCAATTCCCAGTGTAGCACTATTTCAATTCTCGGCATTGCTGTAATTTTGCAGCAACTAAAGCCAGACATAGCGCCATTGCTAGAAACTGATAGTGCTATTTCCTGCCGCTAGCCAAATACCGCTACTCGGTAGCACCATTCTCAGCAGCAACCTCAACACTCTAGCACCCTACTCCAAATGCCGCAATCCAATTCCCGGCATGCTCAAACATTAAATCTCAGCACGCCGAAAACAGAAACCAGCCATGCCCGATTCTGAATTCCACAAGTCAGTAACTTGAGGTTTCTCTTGAAGACAAATAGCACACTTTGTTCGGTTACCCAAATTTAAACCCGATGACACTCCTTGCCACCCGATGGGCTGTTCTAGGTTTTCGAACAACAAGTCTAGCTATTTCAATGTCACTAAACCTTGGCAGCTCTTGATAGCAATCCTCGGCACCCCAACAACCTCCATGCACCAAAACTCAATCGTCCATTCAACTATAAGATGCGTTATTGTCAGTTAGTTGTTTCCACTACTACGGATAGGAGCAAGTATCCCTCGAGAGTGTGGGACATTTAGGAATAGCTACCAAACCCTAGATATCTATAAGGTCCCTGAGTTAGACCCATAACAGTTCTCCCTACCAATGAGAGGCCAATGTCCTCATCAAAGGGTTAATCCTTTCCTAGTACTTCTTGATCTTCCTTTTAGATCGCGACAACTCCACATTCTTTTCCTAGTTAGCCTCACTCCTCAGTTCCCCCTTCCACTTAATCAAATACTTCATCCTCCTATTTGAAGCCCCATGGTTGACATGCAAATGCGCCAAAATCTTCCCTACTTTCTTCTTATATTATTGCCGGATAGTAGGGAGCTCCCTTATGATGAGCTCTCCTTGGATTGATCAAATCCTTGTGAAAATATTTAAGGGAACTAACATGAAAAGTAAGGTGAAGTTTATACCTCTCGGAAATCTTTAACAAGTATGCAACATTCTCAATTGCTCTCTCTACCTCAAATGGACCATCATACATTTTCACCAATGATCTGTGTACCTTGATAATCCTGATTTTTTCCCAACCTATGGCATCCACTTCAGCATTACCTTGTCCCCAGTGTTGAATGCTAGAGGTCTCCTCCTCAAATTAGCATACCTCTTCATTCAACAAGTTGCCTTAGCCAATGAGCCCACTACTTCTTCATATAGCTCCTGCCAATCTCTGGAAAACCTATGTCCAGCATACACCCAACGCTACCTCTCTATAGAGCAACCTCTTGTGGTGTAAGAGGTTGGTAACCAATGGCAACCTAAAAGGGCTTTGACTTGTAGCTAAAGATCGGTGCAAGTTATATCAAAATTGTGTCATATCAAGAAGATCAAACCAATTCTATGTAGCGGAAATAAAATGCCTTAGATACTCCTCCAACAAGGTATTTATCCTCTCAGTCTAGCTGTCAGGCTAAGGATGGTTGGCTATAAAAAAGTTCAGCTTGCTTCCTAGCAACCCGAGCAAGCTAGTCCATAATCTAGCTGTAAAGCTATCATCTCGGTCACTCACTATATCCATCGGCACTCCAAAGTGTTTAACCAAATTCACCTTAGGGAAGCCAGACACAAAGTGCATTAAGACTGAGGTCCATGGTCCCTCTGGCGTGGGTAAAGCCTTAAACAAACTGGCCTCTACCCTCCTCTCCACCTTATAATGTTGGTACACCAAACAATATTTGAAAAAGCTTCAATATTGACCTCCATCCTTGGCCAATAGCAAACCCTAGACATTAGGGCATACATCCAGCCCCTACCTTGAACCGATCTTTTGGGAATCAAGCCACTGCAAGGCAGGTCATGTCTCCTCTCTTGCATCACATTAGCAAACTCATCCAATAGCTCCACCAATGGAACTAGCACCTCTAGCACACTATCAAGCTGAATTTCCAGCATTACTATAAGGTAGGTCATGTCTCCTCTCTTGCAACCCCAGGCCAGCTACATAGTAGACAGCTGTTCACTCCCTACAGTGCAGTCCTCAACCCTAGAAGGACTCCCTTGACCGCAAACAAAATAAGTACCCACCTTGTTCATGACATAACACTTCCTAGCTGTGGAAATACACCCACTCTAGCAGTCCTCATGAAGGTATTCTCAATGACCAGCTAAAAGTTAATCATCTCAATAACCATTAGGTCCATTCTTGCTTCAAAATCCCCCAATGAAATACTAACATTCTTGGCCATTCCTTCAACCTGTTTTCCTTGAGAGTTAACCGCCTTTGTCATGTTATTATTGATCCTCATTTTTAACCCTAACTCCTTACCCATTCCCTTGGAGATGAAGCTATGAGAGCCTCGGTGCCTACTAGGGCTAAAACCTTCCTCCCATTCACCAGAATCGGAACAAACATCAAGCCGGCATCCCCTCATGACTAATGTCCAGCCCTCATAGCTCTAATTGCCTAAAGGGTGGTAGCTCAAGCTGGCCCCTCATGGTTAGTTCCCTCATTTTCAGTAGCAACAATCACATTGATCTAGTTTTTTGATGAACAGTCCTTGGCCTGATGTAGACCATTGCACAGAATACACCTGGATTTCTTCACATCACCATCCTAGTTCTTCTCCCCACCAGTTTTGAACTCTTTCTCCTTCTTTGTCTTCCAGTTGAACTGTTTAGGCTTGATGTCCTTCTTCCCTTCTTTACTGCCCTTCAACTTCTTGGACTGATTTCCATCCTTTCCACCCGAATTGGTCTTGAAGCCCACAAGTGCATCGGTTGCTATCATAGTTGCAGATAGATCTTGTACTTTTTATCTCTTCAAATCTATTTGTACCCATGGCTACAACCCAATGGGGAAGTTGAATAACTTACCACTCTCCAACATGTCCTTGATATTCAAAAGGCATGAGCTGAACACCTTAACATACTCACAAATAGTTCTGGCTTGTCTCAACGTCTTTAGTCGATCTCTTCCCACCCAAGCGGTGTTAGTAAGCAAGAATTAATTCGGAAGCTCCTTCTTAAGAGCATCACAAGTCTTAATTTTAGGACAACCAGCATTCACAGCATCTGCAGTGCCTGTCCAATATCATAACATAGCATCCCTAATCATAAACATATTGGTCATTAAAACTTTTCTGTGTACAGGAATCTTTACAGCAGTAAAGTACTCTTGCATATCTTGGATAAAATTCTCTACATCATTGGCCAACCTAGTTCCATCAAATTTCTTCAGCTCCAGTAACCTAGTTCCCTCAAATTTCTTCAGCTCCGGTACCTTGAGCTTGCTAGGAACATCTTCTCCTAGACAGTCAACAACTCCCGGCTGAGGCTGTTGAGACATGCTTCAAAAAGGCCACATCATCGTGTATACACTCAAAACCAACCCGGAGATCCTCGACCATCTCTCAGCCGTCAACTGAGCACTGCTGGTCTTCGACTGTCCACCAACCCTAGAACCTATTTGTATCACTTCCTCAATTAGGGTTTGTAAACAATCAAAAATTGTGGGTACATCACCAGCGTCAATAGGCCTCCTACCAACACTTCTACTCATGCCACTCGGCAAATCAGCAACTGTCTCTCTCAAAAACACGAGCTGATTGTCTCCAAACCGGCTCTGATATCAACTGTGACAAGGTCAATTTAACGGTAAAAGTTTTTGCCCTAAAACCAGCACCTATGTGGCATATTCTTCCCTGTGAGCACTCAGTCTTCGACAATTTCCTCACAGAAACCAAATATGAAACAACACAACAACAATCCGGCTACCTAAAACCCTAATTTGCACCCGACTAGTAATAAGCGCCAAACAAAGCTTTCGGCTACTGATTTGAATGAAAACTTTTGTGAACTCTTCACCACTCCAAATAGTCACAATTAACACCAAAATATGACCAATAAACTCTAACACCACGTCCACACCAAGCCCCTTGACTCAGCAACAACAAACCCTAGAATCCAGCTAGGGTTTGACAATCGGGTACCACTAAAATTCCACAGTTATGAACGTGACACACATAGAGTTTACGTTGCTTCCCACCCAACCTTAATTTCACTCACAGAAATAAGGAATTACAAACACTCAACTCCCTTGAATGCTTGTTCTTCGTAGCACAACCAAGCTTCTCCCCTTTACAAGCTCAAGGACTCCAAGAGCAATGCCCACTCACAAAAGTTCTTACACTCACAACCCCAAGTTATGTCCACTAAGATAAACTTGTTCACATGCAATTCGACTCACAAAACATGAATCAAACACAATAAAGGTCGTGCAAACAAAGAGTACCTTGATCAGCAATGAGAAGCCCTAGATCTGAAGTTCCAACCCCTCAACATGAAGGATCGGCCATGGAAACTCCGATTCTTATTCCTCCGTGATCTCCATCCTCTTCCTCCTCTTGATCATGCCCTCTCAAACATAAAAAGAACATTGTCTTATTTGGATCGACCTTGCAAAGTTATCTAAATAAAGTTGGTTGTCACATCATCCAAGCCGGCCAATAGGAATAGAGTAGGATCGGCTCCAACTCTCCACAAAGTCATCTCCAACATGTTTCGGCTTCGTTTGTATAACGACCCGCCATTTTTAACAATATTGTGGGCCTAACTGGCTAGGCGTTACTTGAAATTATACCAAACCAACCCTGTAATGACCAGCCCTAACCGGTCTGGGCGTTACTTAAAACCATAAGTATGACTCATTCAAAGTAAATTATGGTTAGTCAAGACATAATAATAATAGTTCCACAGCCTTGGATCATTTCCCAAAGCCACATACACAAGAAAATAAAAGGATGTCCAATTTATTATCCATTCTCCTACCCTGAGTTCGTAAAAGAACCACCAACCATACTTTCATTCTTCCGTAAGTGAGCTGAAATCAAACAATCTTGATTAGCCTACATACCCATGTCGGGATCAAGCTCAATGTAGTTCTATAGGCTCTCAGGTCATTCTGAGATTAAAAGTTTGCCTCCCAGTTCATTCTGAGATTAGGTGGTCTCCCAGGTCATTTTGAGATTAGTCATTATTTACTGTCAGGTCCATTCTGACATGTCTATTATTGACTGTCAGGTCCATTCTGACATATCCATTTTTGGCTGTCAGGTCTATTCTGACATGTCTATTATTGACTGTCAGGTCCATTCTGACATATCCATTTTTGGCTGTCAGGTCCATTCTGACATATCCATTTTTAGCTGTCAGGTCCAATCTGACATGTCCATTATTGGCTATCAGGTCCATTCTGACATATCTATTATTGGTTGTCGGGACCATTCTGACATGTCCATTATTGCTATTAGGACCATTCTGACATGTCCATTATTGGTTGTTAAGACCATTCTGACATGTCCATTATTGGTTGTTAGGACCATTCTGGCATGTCCATTATTGGTTGTCAGGTCCATTCTGACATGTCTATTATTAGCTGTCAGGTCCATTCTGACATATCAATTATTGGTTGTCAAGACCATTCTGATATGTCCATTAACAAAACAACTAAGCAATTCAAAGAATCCCAACAATTCTTGCCAATCAAAGGATGAAGCAAAGCAACACGCCCACATCAAAACAAACACCTAACCCCAAAGACTTGCAGCAGTTCATACCAAGCAGTATACAAGAACCCATGCATAAGACGCTAGGGATCTTCCAACTTAGCAGGGCGTCTCCAACAAACCTTGCATGCAATAATCTTAATGGAAACAAATAAGATGAGGGACGAAAACTCACACAGAAATGGGGAGGTCGCCTGGGATGGAGAGGAGGCAAGAAGAATTTGACAGCTAGGTAAAAGTTTTTTCCCCCTCAATGATCCCCTCCTCCTGCATATATATACACTTCAGCCATTCCCTCCATTAAATTCTCATACCCCATCATCCATAGGTATTTCTTAGGTTCAACGAGCCTCTTCATTAAATTCTCGCACCCCATCATCCATTCATGAATAGGTATTTTCTAGGTGATCTTAAGTCGAACCATGACCGGTCGACTTGATAACCAACCATATTGGTTCATTGATATTTATTTCATAATATTTAGGTTCGAGTCTTCTAATAAAAATCATGGTTTTTATAATTTGAGCCTCCTATGTTGCATATAGGTTCAATGGTTGAGCCCCTTGGCTTGTGGAAGCAAGCCAAGGCCAAAGGAGCCCAAACCCTAGCACCCGATCTCCAAATTAGGGTTAGGGTTTGGTCCTAGCTCCACCATCAACAACACTCAGCTACATATCCTAGTCCACCTTGATGTCCACGTCCACCACATGTGCACATGCTGTCCAAGAGCTCCTCCTTGAGATCTTGATCAAATCCATGGTGTCCAAGAATCCCCATGGTCACCAACACTCGAACATGGGCAGCCAAAGCCAAAAATCGTACCGGCTCTTGAAATCCTAGTCCCACTAGCAAACCTCACTCGGCTGCCAAATGCTGCAATTTGAAATCCACCAACATTTGCCATTTGCAGCAACCAGATCAAGGTGTAGCGCTATGTCAGTTCTTGGCATTGCTGCAATTTGCAGCAACCAAAACCTGACATAGTGTCACTGTTGGAAACTGATAGCGCTATTTCTGCCTCTAGCCAAATTAGGGATAGGCATGGACGTTCAAATTATCGAGTCCGACCACAGTCCGAAGCATATCCAATTGAATTTGACTAACCAAATTCGACCAAATAAAAACAAACTAAACATGGTCATTCTTTGTCCGACCGAGTATTTAATATTTTATATTAATAACATAATACCTTCAATATTTGTGAGGCTAATATTATGTTCTATGAAAATTTTTAATCATGATATACATTAAAATTAATTAAATTGATACATAAAATTGATATGTAATATCTAAAATAACCCAAAATGATTTAATATGAAAAAGATAAAAGTCATCCTCATATTTAGGAATTTCAAACAATACATTCGCATCAACAATCATATCAAACCATTTACTATATAGTTGGAATGGTCTCAATTAGTACCACAGCTTTACTAAATTTTCAAAATTTAACTCCTATACATTTCAAAGTCAAACAAAAGATAATCAATATATAGAAGCTTTAAAATAATCTTTGACATCAAAATATAGTCCAATATTACATATACTTCTAAACAAAATATTCTAGTAGTTAATTCTTTATCTAATGTTGCTTATCTACATGAAAGAGTATACAAAAAAGTTAATTACTTATATAAATATTTTACAAATATTAGAAGAGTAAAAACTAAATATAACATTCTCACATGCTCATTATAGATATGAAGATGTTGAATTAATGTCTCAATCAACACAATCCTCAATATTTTCTCATTCTTCAATATTAATTATTCCAAATAAATTTGATGATGAACTTGATTATTTCTCTACAAGTAAAAAGTATAGTAGTAAGAGAAGAACAAATATTAAAAAATATATTAAAAATAGAAAATGTGTGGATATAAAATATGAATTACCTTTATATTCACTCGTCAACTAATTTTGGACATCGTATCAATGTTTCAAATATTTTTAGGCTCAAACTATTTCTACTTGAGCCAATTGTTTATTCTCCAATAATAAATGCCGATTTGGAAGTGACAGTTGACATATGAATAACTAAAACATCTTAAATAACTTTTTCTAAAATAAGATATTTTACTATGTTTAATCTCTACTGTGATAATATATCAAATTACTCCTCTACTCCATCTATAAAAACAATAGTTGGTTCATCTAAATAATTCTCCAAATTAGTTCGTATTGACTCATTTGATGAACATTTTATAATCAACTGACTTACTCCTTATAATCTTCCACTTGGACCTCCAATAGGATGAATACTTGAGGAACTTTTAATTCTAATGGAGGGCTTGTTTGATACACATCTATCCATAGATTTCAAATTAATATTATTTTTTGAATTTTACGATTATAATATAATATTTCTTTATTCAAATATTTTTTAAAAAAGTAATTAATTTTTAAACTAGTTGACATGAGAGAAACTAAAAAATAAAAGAGATAATGATTATATAAATGGGACATTAGTTGTTTGTGAGAAAATAATAATATTTATAATGAAAAAATAATTAGATGATAAAATAAATGAGATAAAAATAATTTTTTCTATTAACCAAATTTTAACCTTGTTCGGTTATGACTAACTTGATGGAAGAGTTTTGACTTTGGATCCCGGACTTTTTGCCGATAGATAAGTGGACGGACATGGATGATTCCTTGTCCAACGACCGATCAGCGCCTACCCTTAAGCCAAATAGCGGCACCATTCTCGACAGCAACCTCAACGCACTAGCTCCATACTCGGAATGCCACGACCCAGTTCCCGACATGTTTGAACATCAATTCTCGACATACCAAAAACTGAAACCCGCCAAGCACGCACCTGAATTCTGCAATTCAGCAACTTGAGGTTTCTCTTGAAGGCGAATAGTGCGCTTTTCTCCGTTTGCCCTAATTTCAACCTGATGAGATTCCTTGCCATCCGATGGGCTATTATAGGATTCTGAACACCAAATCACACTATTCCAATGTCAGGAAACCTCGGTAGCTCTCGATAGCAATCCTCGGCATCTTGACAGCCTCCATGCACCACAACTCGATCATCCCTGCAACTATAACGTTAATGTCAGTTAGTTGTTTCCAACACTTCTGATAGTAGCAACTATCCCTCATGAACCTGAGATATCTAAGAATAATTACCAAACCCTACATATCCAGAAAACCCGTGAGTTAGACCGGTAACAATAAACACAGTAAGGTTTTTGGATTCAAGTGAAAAGATATGAGGATCCTAATATACCTGAAAGGGTGCAACTATGACTTGTATGCATGCGTACACAGTAAGCTACCTGGTCAGCAGACTACATGCTTACACGTGGCACTGTTGTGGACGTGACATTCATGTGGGACCCACTGAATAACCCTATCCACTATATGTATCAATGGAGGTCTCGACAAGCTCAACATAAGTCGAAACTTAGGCGAAGAAAAAGATGGCAGTATACACGAAAATTGAGAGAAGAACATCAAAATCCTTAAGAATACCCTGAACAATATCAAAGGAAGATAACTAACACATTCTCAATCCTAAATGCTAATTTTAATCAACCTAAAACCTCAAAATGCTTACATTCTAAACGCAATAAGAGCCCTAAATAAATCCTATACAATAAATACTCACAACAGACCATGTGTACTCCACGTAGCAACTCCATGCAAACACAACCCATCTGATTATCACATATACCGAACCAGCTCAATGGCAACAAACTCGTCCAATCTGGAACAATGTACAAACGTCAACCTTAAGCCGAATAAAATACCACATAAAATCATAATAAAATCAATCACCACACTTACCAACCTGCAACCACTCCTGTATATACTAATGCATCTGGCCACACAACACCACACCTGAACCATCTGAACCAAAGCAAACTAAACCAAACCGAACTACAATTGACCGATGCAAGTCGAAAACCAAACTAACCCAAAAACCTTTAGCCAAAGGCTCATGTTTTACGCTGCCGCCATGGGCGGAGTAAAGTTTCGGCAATAACCACCCCTCCTACTGGAGTCCAAATTGTTTTCGGGCCAGCTGCCACAGTTCTGCCATCGTCACCACCTGCATTGTGACTACCACTCTTTGCTTCCTCAATCCCAACCGATGCCCCCACCAAGGAGAGGTTGTCAAACCCGTAACTCAAGTTAGAGTTTTATATTTGCGAACTGATCAGTTCAGCTGTCAAACCGAGTCAAGTCAGTTTTAGAACACGTGTGACGAAGTGAAGCCTGCTGTATGTTATGAGCCAAGAGGGTCTAGTATGCCCGAGTATATAATGATAAGTCAGTAACACAATTGGAAAATGAGTTATCAGAATATACGGCAATATGCGAGATTGTTTATTATTTCATGCATTAAACAACAGAAATTAGAATTAGGCCATTTATCGTATTAGGATGCGTTAGATAGGATTTTTGGTGGGTTGATATGTTTAGAACATGTTATTTTATTTATTTGAGCATATTTTAATTTATAGAATTATATCATATTTATTTATATTTTTTAGAATTTTAATTATTATTGTCGAGCGTCATGTTTTAACTACAAAACTACCCCCGACCTCTTCCCTTCTTCTTAATCCCATCACCCCCCACCCACCCACCCACCCCCACTCTAAGCCTCCTCCTCCTCCAAGCTGCCCAACCCTTTCTTTATTTTCTTTATCTTGCTCCTCCAATGATTGCCCTCACAGCCACCGACCACCACAATCTCGGCGACCCCCTCGCCATCAACTCCGTCTCACCTCCACCGCCTTCTTCCTTCCTTCTCATCCTCCTTTCTCTCTATTTTTCCATTTACAGTCATTGCCACCACCTGCATGTACCGCCGCCTACCATCAATGCCTGCAATGACCTCGGGTGACCCTCCCTAGCTCTTTCCTCATCATGTCTGACTATTCCCCGGCCTATGTGATGACATGCATGCCGACCCATTCTGAAACATGATCACCGCTTGCATGCATGTTCGCCGGCAACTAGCTCCACCGCCAACCAATCGCGCACCACCTCCGGCCATACAATCCACCCCCTTAGCCAACTTCAATCATCCCTAGCCCTTCTCCCCACTCCCTAGCCAGCCCCATAGCCTATATGCCCTCACCTTAGCATGTAAAACCCGTGACTCGAGTCAGAGTTTTATATTAGCGAACTGGTCAGTTCAACCATCGATTCGAGTTAAGTAGTTTCATGAACCGCGTGATGAGTCAAGGTCAGCCGTGAGTTATGGCGATGACGGTCAAGTGGACATAAATATATGATGATAACGTCGAAAAGATGGTATGAAATGAGTTATCAGAATATATGAAAGTATGCGGTATAATTTTTTTATGTAATTGATCATAAATTTATTTTTAGGCCGAATGATCCATTAGGACGCGTTATGGGGCAGTTTGGGTGGGCTATTAGTTATAGAATATGTCATCGTTGTGTTATAGTGTGCAATATATTTTGTGGGAGTTTTCCCTCCTTTTTTGTATGTTTATAGGATTTAGTACGAGCTAGTTATTATTTTTTACTCAAATCGGAGTCAAGTCAATACTTATTTACCATATTGCCACCGAACTATTTCTTCTCCCTCCCAAAACCTTCATCCTCCAAAACCCTCGTTGCTGCTCCATTGTGCATTGCCGATGCAACCCAACTACCGATCGATGCCACCAAGCACCGCCGCGCTATCGTCGTGCCACTGCGAGCACCCCCGGCCGCCACTGGCCTCCACAATGTGAGAAGGCCACTACAGTTGCACTACCCTCCTGTCGTTGCTGTCGTGTCGTTGCTGTTTTGACGTCACCAACCCTCCTACGACCTTCCCCGACCGGAGTGGAGCCCAACACCACCCACATCAGCCAGATCTCCACACCCCACTGCGGACAGCCCTATTTTGCCTTTTTCCGGCTAGCCGCCGCATCCGCCAACCACGTCCACATTGTAGACCTGTCCGGCTTGCCAAGCCGGTGCCAACGGTACCCCATACCACCACTATCCCGCTAGTAGCCGCGGCCAGCAATTGTCGCTGGAAAACTACCAAAAAGCCCCCAAAAAACCATCAAAACTCGCTGGAAAACCATCGAAACCGCTGGAAAACCGGATTTGCTGGAATTTACCAGATCTTCAGGCGAACTCATCCAGTCGAACCCGATCGAACTTCGTGTGCTGCCAAGCGCTGAATTCAATCTACGAGACAAGTGACAAAACTCTAGCTGTTGCCGATTGCCGACAATGAGAGGTATAATTACCTACAATTTAATTATTTAAAATTGATAATTATTAGCACAACATGCTAGGATTGATTGTTTGATATGATGAATGTCTGATTGTGAATGAAGTGATGATTTGCATGATTTGATTGATAGTGAATGAATGCTAGGGATCTAATTAGGTAAATTAAATCTGAGCATGCTATTTGACTACAACGTAACTTAGAAAGAAACATAATAAAATTGATATGAATAGGATGAGTTAGAATTATTTTTACATGAATGATTGTTGATTGTAATGGATGATGATTGTCTTGTGAGTGTAATGTTCATGTTGAGTTGACGCATCATTTAATTAGGGGGCGTTAGCTTCAAGATTTGATGTATAGGTACAGAGTAGGAGCTCGCCGCCTAGGTACGAAGACATGCTTGGAGCTTCTGCCATGTTCGTTTAGGACTCGTTCTCGATTTATTGTCTCATTCTATCATGTTTTGTTTAGAATTGGAAAGGGGAAGTGTTGAGTGGTGGATTTATCGTATCCCACTCCGTACGGGACATTTAGCCAATCATATTTTCTGGATTTAATAACCCTCAAGGATGAGATTCCTCGAATACGTTTTCCAAACTCAAATCTAGCTCACGATGCCTTCAGGCCTATTTTACTAAATCCCCTACCCAGGCCTATGTATATGTAGTTTTCACATTTTCAGTGAGATGTGTGACAAAGGAAATTGACGGCCACATCTTCAGATAGGGCATGTGTTTCTCAAAGTGAACTCTAGAACAGGTGAGCGTCCACTCCATTCTTGAGGGATTCTGATAAGTCCACCTTTGAGTTCCACAAAACCTGAGAAATGTGGAGGTTTATGAGAACTGCTGTGTAGCGCAAGTTTAAACTTTTGACGTAAAAGGGAACTGAAGGCGCATGCTTGAGAGTATTCAGTCTCTACTCAGGGCCAAGAAAATACTAAGGATGCATATGGCTGAGATGAAAGAGAGTGATTTTCCCGGGCAAAGAGTTAGTTTAAATGGCCAAGGAAAGAGAATGCTACGTAAAGAGAATGATATGGAAAAGGGATGTAACCACCTGAGGTCGACGGCTTCCATTATTACCCTTATGAGAGTTTTTGAGGAAGTATATGAGGTTTTTATTCAACAAGACAGTTATCCCTCCTGTGTCAATTTATTATTAATTATTTTCTGGACCGGTAACATTCGTTACTAACTGTTTTCTATATTTATGTAGGTGAGAGCACGATGAATGAAATTTGTCGGCACTGTGGAGGAGTAGCATGGAACCACACACACATGTACCTACCGTGTGTAACGTATATTGATGGTGTGTTGATGTTGTGTGAATGATGATAATCATGTTGTGATATGTCTTGATCAACTGCCTATGAAATGAATAGATATATGTGAATAACAGCCGCTAACACCCTGACGGCCCCTCTGGCTACTGGGTTGAAGGGTGGCATTGCCTTGTCCCTTGTTTCCGATGGGCGGCGGAATTGCACCTGTTAGTGGGCGGAATTTTAAGGGTGAGAAAGGTGGTGGCATTCCTCTAAAACTGATGCTCTAATGGAAGCTTTAGAGGGTAGACACCGGTTGTTCTTCGTCGACAACCTCAGGGGTTCCATTACAATAGCTCCTTCCGCTGGCACAGCCCACTACTGACGACCTACTAGCCAGAATTCATGGCAGCCAACGTTCAGACGTGGGAGAACGACCCTATTTTCCTTGCGTCATCCAGTTGTGGCTGAACCTTCCTGGTTGATGCCGGCCTAAGGTAGTTGAATCTCTGAATGGGAGCAAGGTGAAAGAAAGTAGTTATCTTGAGGCAGGTTGCATGAAGGACGGACCTGTTTTTGTGCCAAGATCAATGTAGGAGAAGAGAAGAGTGTTAGGGAAGAAGAAGATGGCAAACTTGTAAATATCACTTGATTTGACGCGGCTCGAGTTAAAAAATAATACTAACTCGTAATAAATCCTAAAAAAATTATTATTCAAATGGTTATGGGTTAATTACTGTACGAAATCACCATTACTAATAAAAATACGGTAATGATAAACTGTTAAAAATTAATCAGTGAATTATAAGCTATTAATTTAAATCGGATGATTATAAGTGATTAATGAAATAAAGGTTTAACCTTTACCATATTAAATTTAATATTAGTTAAATAAAGTGATTATTTTAATAACGAGTCAGTAAGGTAGAAAATCGGTTATTAAACTATAATCATGTAAAACTCACAAACGTTAAACCTAAATGGCTCAATGAAAATAATTAAAGTTTGAACGTTTACTGAGTTGAATAATTTAAAATAATTATATTAGTAATATCTTTGAATTAGAATAATGCAAATCATTTTAAATAATTTAATTGAACTACTTAATTAATTGAATTGCTATTAATAATGATAATGATTAAAGATTAAAACATTCAACTAAATCATCAAGATCGTGGTTAAGTATTTATCATCTCAAAGGAAAATATACTAATAATAGTAACTAAATACTTAATAATAATTTTATCATTAGTGAAGTGTGAATTATGATTTAGATAATTAATTTAAAATGTAAAGTATGACTTAAATGATTATGTCACAACTGGGGTCAACTCAATTCGACAAAGGGAACACCCCCAAAAGACTGAATACCTGCCCCCATGCCGAAAGGTGTGACAGAGCGCAATGGTGCAAGACGGCTCATTATGCACTTTTGATACTCAGAGGGTGAGTCAAAGGTAAATATCGGTAACTATAAGTCGTGGGCCAGGTAGCGTGTGTGTGGATGCATGGGATTGGAGCTAGATGGGGTGGCCACCCCTCCCAGCATAATTGGAGCTCAGTATAGACTCATAACAACTAAAAGTCATGAGAAATGATAATAGGGAGTATATTGACTTGTTTCATTTAATTATGCGGCTTAGTGGTTTTATCACTAACGCGGAATTGCCTCCGCAGGTGAGCAGCTTTGGACTGAGGACTAAAAGTGTGGTTGGTGGATCTCTTACCAACCAAGCTTTGGTGAATTGATAATAAATTGGACATCCTTTATTTCTCTTGTGTTATAAATGTGGCTATGGGAAACGGTGAGAGATTGTGGGACTTTATTTTTATGTATTGTCACATGCTATCAGAACATGACTTCTATTTATGATTTATAAATTTCTAGACTTACTTGCTATGTTATGATTCATGTCCTTGCATGCTATATTTACCTCATCTATCTATTTTAGTAACCCCGGCCCGGTTAGGGCAAGTCGTTACAGGTTGTATCAGAGCACGGATTCCAACTAGCTCACAAATTATGACTCAAGTACCTTGTTGAAAAGTCCATACTTATCTTTTCCCAATGTTTTATGTTATTAATTAACAAATTTGTTCACTAATAAACCTAAGTCATAACTAAAGAAGAACATATTAATGAGCCATGATGGGAAAAAATTTTGACGTTTCAGATGGCAGGCACTCATAGACAGTCTAACCGATCTACTCAGTCAAATTTGAACACAGAGAATGTGTTGGCCCAGATCCTGGCAGCCATATAGGGACTGGCGCAGGCTTCATAAAATACAAATTTTGTGGTTCAAAATATTGTTCAGTAGTTACCAAGAGTGGTAGCAGGGAATGGAACCTCAAACTCAGTAGCAGGTCCCAGCATCACCCCAGACTATGGTCGTGGAGTGCCCAAGGGCTGGCACGATTAATAGACCCGGGTGAGCTAGGAGAGCTTCCAAACCCAATGCCATTGGTAGTCTGACAAGTGTTGCCACCAGTTGTTGATGATAGTGGCTGTTACACTATGGAAAAGTTCAGAAAGAATGGAGCTGAGGTATTTATTGGAGGGATGATCTAATGAAGGTGGAGAGCTGCATAGACATTACTGAAAAAGCGTTTAGGGCTCTGTCTGTACCCCACCGCCATCAAGTGAGGTTGGCAGCATGCATGCTTCAGGAGGAAGCAACTTACTAATGGAAATCCATGGAAAAACCACATTCCATCAATGTGAGATTTCTTCCATCACGTGGGCGGGATTTGGGGCAACTTTCAATGGACAATATTTTCTAGAGCCCGTTGTACAAAAGAAAGTACTAGAGTTCACCAATTTGGTTGAGGGGAGGATTTAGTCCGGAAATATGCCAAGAAATTCTTATAGCTAGAGCGTTTTGCACATAGGATTTTGGCAACTGATACGGCTAGAGCTACCAAATTCTTTTGGGATTGAAGCCAAAATTGAGGGGTAAGATTGCTACAGTGTCAAGGAGTACAATAACAGAGGTGATCAATTCAGCCACTACTCTGGAATTGGTGTTCGAGTATCACCATGCACAGAAGCAAGGAAAGGGTACTTCACAGCACAAAAATGCCAACTCTGTTAGTAACCAAAACAGGTCAGCAAGATACTAGCAGCAGAACTACTGAGGGAACATAGAGGGGAACCTAGAGGGGAACCTTAAAAGGAACTTTGAAGATATTCTATTGAGGCGATGTCAAAATTGCAACAAGATGCATTCAGGGAAATGCAGGGAGTCCCTTAGGTGCTACAACTACGAAAGGACAGGACACATACAGAGGGAGTGTCGTTGGCCTCTGAAGCAATAACAAGAGCAACCTGAGAAAGGGAAGGCACCAACTCCTATTCGCTACCCGACACTTGCACAATTGGCAGGCAAAGGGAAGGTGAAACTCTATGTAGTTGAAGTCGACGACATTGAGGAGGATGATCACACTATCCGAGGTAAAATTCTAATCGAAGGAGTCATTGTGGATGTTTTATTTGATCCGGGGTGTACACATTCATTCATTTCATCTCAAATAGTCAAGAGGTTAGGACTGCAACCATCCCCATTATCCAAGTCCTATAGAGTCACTACTGCAATGGGAGACGATGAAGTCACAACTTTGGGGGTGACTAACCTATCCTTAGATATACAAGGGAAACCCTATGTATGGAACTTTATCATGTATGGGGTAAAAGGGTATGATGTACTATTGGGAATGGACTGGTTGTCTGTACATCAGGCTTTTCTTGACTACAAAGGGAAGAGAGTGGTGACAAAACCTTGTAATTGTGAGATGGGAGTCATTTTCCAAGGGTCATTGCATGATCCATCCTCTTGTATCGTGTCGAACAGTGAGGCAGTCGAGTTGTTTAGTGAGGGTTGTAAAGCATTTTTGCCTAATTTAGTTGAGTCTGAGTTCAAACCCAAATAGTTGTCCATGATTCCTTTGGTCGCAGAGTTTGCCGATGTATTCCTAGACAAACTTCCGAGGTTATCTCCTAAGTGGGCAGTGGAGTTTGCCATTGACCTAGCACCTGGAATAACACCAATTTCTAAAGCACCATACTACATGGCTCCAGTAGAACTCAAGGAGTTAAAGAGTCAACTAGAAGAGTTGTTGTAGGTAGGTTTCATCCGACCAAGTACTTCACCCTTGGGAGTCCTTCTTTTTGTGAAGAAGAAAAATGGATCACTTCCGTTATGTATTGACTATCGAGAACTCAATCAAGTGACAGTCAAGAATCAGTACCCCTTACCGAGGATTGATGACTTGTTTGATCAGCTAAAAATAGCCAGAATATTTTCTAAGATAGACTTACGATCTGGTTATCACCTGTTGCGATGCAAAGGAGTCAGACATACAGAAAACGGCTTTCTGAACTCGGTATGGACATTATGAGTTTCTGGTCATGCCTTTTGGTCGAACAAATGCACCAGCGGCCTTTATGTCACTCATGAACACAATATTTCATGCATACTTGAACAAGTTTATTATCGTGTTTGTAGACGACATTCTAGTCTATTCAAATAATGAAGAAGAGCATTTGAAGCACCTGTCCATTACTCTTCAAGTTCTGAGAGAAAATCAACTGTTTGCAAAACTCTCAAAGTGTGACTTCTGGTTGAAGGAGGTAAACTTCCTTGGTCATATTATCTCAAAGGCCGGAGTTGTAGTGGATCCATCAAAAGTGAAAGCAGTCACTGATTGGCCATAATCCAAGTCAGTCATTGACATCAGAAGCTTCCTTGGTTTAGTGGGTTACTACAGGAAATTCATTAAAGACTCCTCCTTAGTAGCATCACCGATGACCAAGCTCACAAGGAAGGGAGTCAAGTTCGAATGGAGTAGTAAGTGTGAGGAGAGTTTCCAGTCTCTAAAGAAGAGTCTAACAACTGCACCAGTCTTGACACTACCAAATGGTAATGAAGGATTCGTAGTCTAGAGTGATGCGTCCCTATTGGGTTTAGGATGTGTCCTTATGCAGGGAGGTAAAGTGGTGGCCTATGCCTCTCATCAAATGAAGATTCATGAGCAAAATTATTCAACGCATGACTTGGAACTGGCAGCAGTGGTTTTTGCCCTGAAGATTTGGAGACACTGCTTGTATGGAGCCCAGTTCGAAGTCTTCACTGACCACCAGAGTTTGAAGTATATCTTCACCTAGAATGACCTAAACCATTGACAGAGGCGGTGGATAGAATATTTGAAGGACTACGACTTCCAAATCTTATACCATCCAGGGAAAGCGAATGTGGTAGTAGATGCGTTGAGTCGGAAGGGCAAGGTGGACAAAGGTCAGCAGCTAGCTAGACTTTGGGCCATGTCAGCAGAAGTGGTGGCTATCAACCCTGTGGAGCAACTAACAGGGTTACTGGCAAATTTGGTTATTTCCAATGATTTAGTTGATCGTGTTAAGCTAGCACAAATGGGTGATGAGGAGCTGAATGAATTGTTGGACAAGACTCCTGACATTGTAGCTGATTCCAATAGTGTGATTAGATTTAGAGGAAGGTTGTGTGTACCCAAGGATGATGCACTGAGGTGGAATATCTTGGAGGAGGCTCATCGCTCAAAGTTCTCGATACACCCTGGAGTTACTAAAATGTATCAGGATTTAAAGCGAACCTACTGGTGGATTGGGATGAAGAGGGATGTTGTGGATTTTGTCTCCAAGTGTCAGACTTGCCAACAGATCAAAGCCCAACATCAACTACCTGGAGGACTATTGCAACCTTTAGAAATACCAACTTGGAAATGGGAGTGTGTCACATGCGATTTTATTGCAAAGCTCCCAAGGACTCAGAAGAAGCATGACTCCATATGGGTGGTTGTGGACCGACTAACTAAGGTAGCTCACTTCATCCCCACGAAATCAATGAGGACTGCGGAATACCTGGCAGGATTGTATGTCGACAATATTGTCAAGTTGCATGGGATTCCAAAGGAGATAGTCTCCGACCGAGATCCCCTATTCACCTCACATTTCTGGGAAGCTTTCCAAAAGCCATGGGGACCCAAATCAAGCTGAGTACAGCATATCATCCCCAAACTGATGGTCAGAGTGAGAGGACTATTCAAACTTTGGAAGATTTGTTGCGAGCTTGCATTCTTGACTGGGGAGGTGACTGGGAGAAACACTTAGCCTTGGCTGAATTTACCTACAATAACTCTTATCAAGCCAGTATAGGGATGGCACCATTTGAAGCCTTATATGGTAGGCCCTGCAGGTCTCCATCATGCTGGCTGGAGTCTACCGAAACAGTTATAGTCGGGCCAGAGATGGTGAGGGAAGCAACTGAAAAGGTGAAACTCATTCAGCAAAGGCTTAAGGCAGCTCAGGATCGACAGAAGAGTTATGCTGATACTCGAAGGAGGGACCTAGAGTTCCAAGTTGGGGAGTTTGTGTACCTAAAGACATCTCCTAGGAAGGGGGTGATCAGATTTAGAACATCAGGGAAGTTGAAGCCAAGATTCATAGGACCATTCCCAATCCTGGATCGAGTTGGAAATTGTGCATATAGACTAGCATTGCCACCAAGCCTAGTTGGAGTACACAATGTTTTCCATGTGTCAATGCTAAAGAAATATGTACGAGATGAAGATCATATAATCACAAATTTTGAAGACTTAGAGCTACAATCAAATTTAACCTACGAGGAAAAGCCGATTCGCATCCTGGCAAGAGAAATAAAGACACTCAGGAACAAGGAAATTCCTTTGGTAAAAGTATTGTGGAAAAATCAGGGGTCAGAGGAAGCTACATGGGAGACTGAACAAGAAATGGCAAGGAAATACCCTAGCCTATTCGTGGCATAAAATTTTTATAATTGTAGTAGCATGAACCGATACCGAAGATAATAATTAATCATGATTGTCCTGTTGCCGTTATAATATTTCGGGGACGAAATATTTCTAAGTTGGGGAGATTGTAAAGATTGTGAAAAATAATAATAATAAAATATTCGACTCGGTCTGGGAAGGATCGAACGTTGGAGAATTATTATTATTATTATTATATTATATATTATTGTTATTATATTTTATTCTCTACCCAGTTAAATGAAATACGGGTGTTGGGGTGTTTTCCCATACCCTAGCCGTCATTTTCATTTTATTTTGAGAGGGGCGTCTTCCTCACCCTAGCCGCCTAGTTCTCATCTTCTTCTCCTATTCCTTACCGGAGCCGGCTTTCTCCTTGCTTGGGTATCCTCCCTATCTCCCTATTCTTAGTTTTCATGCATGCATATTTTGAAATGAATAGATGAATGATAGTTGATAAAAACTGTTGCGATTTCTAATCCTTTCGGTTTTGTGTTTGGGTTGTTTTCACCACTGTTGGAGGATCGTCGCTGGTTGTAGCGAGGATGGGGATTGTTGTTAATCATTACCTAAATCTTTAATGATAATAAGTTTGATAATCATGGGAATTAAAGTTTTAAATCAACAAGAAGAACTAAACTAAATTGTATACGACTGGAAATCCTTGCCATGGCCGACGAGTTGCTAAAGTTTGGCAAGATGGGCGATCATAGGCAAGAATTGCAAGGCAGCCGCTCACACCCCTGACGGCCCCTCTGGCTGCTGGGTTGAAGGGTGGCATCGCCTTGTCCCTTGTTTCCGATGGGTGGTGGAATTGCACCTGTTAGTGGGCAGAATTTCAAGGGTGACGAAGGTGGTGGCGTTCCTCTGCAAACAGATGCTGTAATGGAAGCTTCAGAGGGTAGACGCCGGTTGTTCTTCGTCGACAAGCTCCATTAGGGGTTCCATTACAGTAGCTCCTGCCGCCGGCACAGCCCACTGCTGATGACCTACTAGCCAGAATTCATGGCGGCGAACGTTCAGACATGGGAGAACGACCCTATTCTCCTTGCGTCGTCCAGTTGTGGCCGATCCTTCCTGGTTGATGCCGGCCTGAGGTAGCTGAATCTCTGAATGGGAGCAAGGTGCAAGAAAGTAGTTATCTTGAGGCTGGGTGCATGAAGGACGGACCTGTTTTTGTGCCAAGATCAAGGTAGGAGAAGAGAAGAGCGTCGGGGAAGAAGAAGATGGCAAACTTGTAAATATTACTTGACTCGACGTGTCTCGAGTTAAAAAATAATACTAACTCGTAATAAATCCTAAAATAAATTATTATTCAAATGGTTATGGGTTACAATTGCTAAACTAATTAATTATTGTACGAAATCACCATGAGTAATAAAAATATGGTAATGATAAACTGTTAAAAATTAATCAGTGTATTATAAGCTATTAATTTAAATCAGATGGTTATAAGTGATTAATTAAATAAAGATTTAACCTTTACCATATTAAATTTAATATTAGTTAAATAAAGTGATTATTTTAATAAGGAGTAAGTAAGGTAGAAAATGGGTTATTAAACTATAATCGTGTAAAAATCACAAACGTTGAACGTAAATGGCATAATGAAAATAAATAAAGTTTGAACTTTATTGAGTTGAATAATTTAAAATAATTGTATTAGTAATATCTTTGAATTAGGATAATGCAAATCATTTTAAATAATTTAATTGAATGACTTAATTAATTGAATTCCTATTAATAATGATAATGATTAAAGATTAAAATTATAAACTAAATCGTCAAGATCATGGTTAAGTAATTATCATCTCAAAGGAAAATATACTAATAATAGTAACCAAATACTTTTTATAGTAATAATTATTTTATCATTAGTGAAGTGTGAATTATGATTTAGATAATTAATTTAAGATGTAAAGTATGACTTGTATGATTATGTCACATGAATAATTAATTATCTCACTAGACTTGTTGTAAATGTTGAGAATTTAATATTTAATAGTGTTGAATGTTGCATGCTTTATATTGTCAAATTTTAATAATGATATATTATATATTAGTCGTTTAGTTGCATGCATTTCTATTTGAATAAAATTATACTTATTTATAATTTTATGTTCTCCTTCAGATTAGGACCGTTGGTCACAGTTGCAGGTTCATTTACGAACTATCCAGGTCCGTATAATTATTTGAAATGTTGTATTTTCACTTTTTGGCCGCCCTAGTCGGCCTAAGCCCAGATTCGACTACAATGCACTAAGTGCAACCGGGGTCAAAGAATTAACTCAATCTGAAATGGGGCCACAACCTTTAAACTACTATGTGGGAGTCTTAGTCGACTTAAGTTCATAACTGACCACCATGCGCCAAGCACAACCGGGGTCAACTCATTTCAACACAGGGAATAACCCCTCAAAGATTGAATACCTTCCCCCATGCCGAAAGGTGTGACTGGGCACAATGGCACAAGAAGGCTCATTATGGACTTATGATACCGAAAGGGTAGTAAGTCAATGGTGGGATGCAGTGGAGATAGAAGGGGTGGCCACCCCTCCCAGCATGATTCAGAGCTCAACATAGCCTCATAACAACTAAAAGTCTCGAGAAATAATAATAGGGATTATATTGACTTGTTTTATTTAATTATGTGGCTTAGTGGTTTTATCACTAATGCGGAATTACCTCTGCAGGTGAGCAGCTTCCGACTGAGGCCTAAAAGTGTGGTTGGTGGATCTCTTACCAACCAAGGTTTGGTGAATTGATAATATATTGGACTTCCTTTTATTCTCTTTTGTTATAAATGTGGCTATGGGAAACGGTGAGAGACTGTGGGACTTTATTTTTATGTATTGTCACATGCTATCAGAACATGACTTCTTTTTATGATTTATAAATTTCTACACTTATTTGTTTTGTTACGATTCATGTCCTAGCATGTTATGTTTACCTCATCTATCTTTTCTAGTAACCCTGGCCCAATTAGGGTGGATCGTTACAGAGCTATACTGACTTATATTTTCTATCTTAATGTTTTTGGTTTGTAGATTTTCTGTCCAAATAGTGGTGTGACAAGGTGATCTGAATAGAATAGGGAGTACTAGGAGGATGACGAAACAGACTCATGGAACACAGATCAGAACCCCGTTCCCTCCATTGCCCAAATGGAGAGTCCTGACCATAGTCACAGTGACACAACCTATAGTCAACCAAGGGCCACAATGCCACGAGAAGAGGTCAGTGTGTCAGTTTCAGTTAGTCGACGCAATGAGCGTCGTCAATGAGACAGTCGCTATGATAGTCACTACATCAGAAGCAAACGGCAAGAAAGAGATACAACGATTGCTAGGTTTGTTGAAGTTCATATACAAATGCAGCAAACCAAGAGGAATTCAGGAGAGAGCTCAGGCAGATAGCTCTTTAGGTAGCCAAAGCTAATAAAAGACCAATAGTGGATGAAGAGGCATGAGGAGAGCCAACTATTCCCATGGGCCCTCTGCTGTGGCAGTATGAAAGGTTCCTGAAGAATGGTGGCCCTTCTTTGGGAAGTTGGATGCAGAAGAAGCATTCATGTGGATATCATCAGCCATAGGAGGGTTTTGTAGTATGGAATGGCTGATGGAGCACAGAGTATGCATCATTACAGGTGCATTCGAGTATGAAGCTAGAGTATGGTGGGATGTAGCGCAGAATTCTACATTTGCGCACAGTCAACCCCATGACATCACTTGGGAGGAATTTAGAGCGGAATTCGATGAAAAGTACTTTCCGCCAAATGTCAAGAAGAGGAAAGAGTGGGAATTCCAGACCTTGAGGCAATGACCCATGACAATGGTGCAATACAAGACCAGGTTTAGAGCTCTCGAGAAATTTGCACCTGATTTGGTCCCCACCGAAGGAAGAATGATAGAACAATTTTATGAAGGCCTCCATCATGAGATCAGGATGGCCTATTTGGATCAGAAGTTCTCCACCTTTGGTGATGTTGTGAGAGCTGCAGGCAAGGCAGTGCGAGTTATATCTACTAGATCTTGTCGGGATTTTGACCAAAAGTAGCAACACCATAGACCGTATTAGCTAGAGTAGGGAGCACAACAGAGACTTCAAACAGACACACTAGTTGCCATGAGGGCTATAGATGGCCAAGTCTAGAGCTACAGAGCATCCTTTTGTCAGAGTTGCCAATGCCATCATAGGGGTGAATGCAGAGTAGGCACGAATGTTTGTAATAGTTGTGGTCAACCAAAATATCGAGCTGCAGATTGCAAAGTAGGCACTACGGTATGTTATAGTTGCGGTCAACTAGAGCATAAAGCAACAACTTGTCCAACAAGCTAGACCCAACAAATGACACTCTCAGCACCTCCACAGAGACTTGCACTCCCAACTCCCCAGTGGCAACCACAGCAGAGAGGCCAACAAAGCCAAGGTCAAGGCCAAAGAGGCGAAGACCAGCAACCACCAAGATAGCAATAGAGGGGACCAAACCATAGAGGGTACATGGCTGTAGGGGAAGCTAGTCAACAGACGAGTAGACAACACACAACACTAGTTCAGAATTAGGTTGTACCACCAGCAACACCTCATCACCCAACACAACAGCAGCTAGGGAGGATGTATGCAGCCACTGTGGCAGAGGCACTAGAGGATACGTCACTCGTGATAAGTATACTTTCTGTAGGCTTTGTACCTACATGAGTCTTATTTAATTCTGGCTGCACTTATTTTGTACACGCACTCTGAAATTGGCGAGCATCCACTCCATTCCCAAGGGATCCTGATAACTCCACCTTTGAGTTCCTCAAACCATGAGAACTGTGGAGGTTTATAGTTACTGCTGTGCAGTGCATGTCTAGGCTTGTGGCTTAAAAATGTACTGAAGGTGCATGCCTGACTGTACTCGGTCTCTATACTCAAGGCCAGGAGAAATACAAAGGATGTAGAGGGCTGTGATGAAGAGAGATTTTCTTGTGCAAAGGGATAGTTTAGGTGGCCAAGGAAAGATAATGTTATGGAAAGAGAATGATATGGAAAGGGGATGATAACGCCTGAGGTTGACAGCTCTCATTATTGCCCTTATGAGATTTCTTGAAGAAGAATATGAGGTTTATATTTAACAACTCTCCTGTGTCAATATCTTATTAGTTATTTTTTGGACCGGTAACACTTATTACTGACAGTTTTCTATATTTATATAGGTGAGAATCACAATGAATGAAAACTGCCGAGACTGCGGAGGAGCAGCATGGAACTACTCACACATGTACCTTCCGTGTGTAATGTATAATTGTAACGACCCAGCCCAAAGTGCAACGTAATGGGCTAAGTCATTTCTTTAAAATGGGTACCCTGGAAGTTAAAGATCTCTAGTCCATTCCCACTTATAAACAGGATCTTCTCCCAGTAGGTATTAGATGTGGGACTAAGTTGAGGGATCTCACAATCCACCCACCTTAGGAAATTTCATCCCCGAAATGCCTATTCTTGGCCCGTTGCTAGCCCCAGCCCATGTCCTTTCTGGCCGTGACCAGCAGCCTAGCCAACACTTCTAGTCTTGGCCCGTTGCTAGCCCCAGCCCACGACCTTTTTGGCCCAAGACCGGCAGTCTAGCCAACGTCCCTAGTCCATCCCACCATCTAACACGGAACCAGGTCGGCGATACCATTTGTAATGGCCTAGCCCAAAGTGCAACGTAATGGGCTAAGTCATTTCTTTAAAATGGGTACCCCGGAAGTTAAACATCTCTAGTCCATTCCCACTTATAAACAAGAACTTCTCCCAGTAGGTATTAGATGTGGGACTAAGTTGAGGGATCTCACAATCCACCCACCTTAGGAAATTTCATCCCCGAAATGCCAATTCTTGGCCCGTTGCTAGCCCCAGCCCACGTTCTTTTTGGCCCGTGACCGGCAGCCTAGCCAACGTTTCTAGTCTTGGCCTGTTGCTAACCCTAGCCCACGACCTTTCTGGCCCATGACCGGCAGCCTAGCCAACGTCCCTAGTCTATCCCACCATCTAACACGGAACCAGGTCGGCTCTGATACCATTTGTAACGGCCCAGCCCAAAGTGCAATGTAATGGGCTAAGTCATCTCTTTAAAATGGGTACCCCGGAAGTTAAAGATCTATAGTCCATTCCTACTTATAAATAGGATCTTCTCCCAGTAGGTATTAGATGGTGGGATGGACTAGGGACGTTGGCTAGGCTGCCGGTCATGGGCCAAAAAGGTCGTGGGCTGGGGCTAGCAACGGGCCAAGACTAGAAACGTTGGCTAGGCAGCCGGTCACGGGCCAGAAAGGACATGGTCTGGGGCTAGCAACGGGCCAAGAATAGGCATTTTTGGGACGAAATTTCCTAAGGTGGGTGGATTGTGAGATCCCTCAACTTAGTCCCACATCTAATACCTACTGGGAGAATATCCTGTTTATAAGTGGGAATGGACTAGAGATCTTTAACTTCCAGGGTACTCATTTTAAAAAAATGACTTAGCCCATTACGTTGCATTTTGGCCTGGGTCGTTACAATAATGATGGTGGGTTGATGCTGTGTGAATGATGATAATCATGTTGTGATATGTCTTGATAAACTACTTTTGAAACGAATAGATAAATGTGAATAAACAGGGAGCCTTAGAGCTCAGACTTGGCTCCAATGAAGGCGAAAGTGATAACGACTGAATGCCATGATAGATTGTCATGTTTTATATTATTTTGATAATATATATATATATATCCCTATTGTGGACAAGTTGACCCCTATTACACTTTTAGTGGAAATTCTGTCCTTTTTTCTATAGAAATAGATATTTTTCATTTATTGCTATTGTTCTATTTGTGCCTAAACGTCATGGCATGCATGTAGGACTGCGCTAGAACCTAATTATTCCATCTATGCTTTGTATGTCACATCTCCATCTTAAGACGCTGAAGGTAGATCTGGGTCGGCTTAACTGAATCAAGTAGATTAGCGAACTGTTCGGTCGCCAGTAACATCTTTGATTGGTTCACAGGTGAACCAAACAGGGTGTTACATAGCTGGCTACAACCCACAGTCGCTTCCTTCAGTGACTGGCCGTCACTGCGGGCTAGTGGTGCTTCGCCCACGTCGAGCCACCTTTCCCCTTCCCAGTGTCTCCCTCAGGATGACAGCCACATCTGCCTTCTCCCACCTCACGATGCTGGCAACCACGACTGCTGCCACCGTCACCGAGGAATCGCCAACCTCAGTTTAAAGATTTACTTTTTATTTCATTTTTATATATGACTGACCATCATAAGCATGTACACAATTTTGGTAATAATCATAGATTTGACTGTGCACTAATTTAGGGTTTCAAAATCATGTTGTTGTAATTATGAAAAATAATTGATAAGTTAATTAAAAATGTGTGCGTGTCCATATTGATGTTAATTAAGGTTAGATAATTAGACTTGTGAATTATAGATCTAGTTCCAATGATTAAATTGTTATGATTAAGAATTAGTTTGATTCTTAAAAAAATTTATGATCTTTAATTAGTTAATTGATATGTTTAAATTACATAGTAACAAATTTGTGATGTTGATGATATGATCACCAACAAATATATATATTTATATGACATGATTGGTAGGATTTGTTGGATTGATTAAGATATGCATGCTTGCCCTAGTGTTATTTCATTTATCCATCATGTCATTCATACATTATATAGGAGTACATAGGGATTAGAATTTAGTCCTGTTTGTGTAGGTTTAGGGTAGGAGCTCGCCGCATAGGCGAGATACACCTTTGGGAGGTTCCACCAAGTATGTTTAAGACTTGTACTCTTGATTATCGATCTATTCTATTTTTGCTTTGGATTGTATGTTGGAGGACATGTTAAATGGTGATTTATCGGTACCCCACTTAACATGTGTCAATTTAGCGAACTATTTTCCGAAAATTGACAGCCTTCGAGGATGAGATCCGTCGAGTTTGATTTAGAAAATAAAATCCAATGCAAGTTGCCTTCAAGCCTAAATTATTAAATCCCTTTGCAAGCTTATATAATATTTTTATCATGTTTTAAATAAGACGAGAGATGGTAATACTAACTCGCACATACCAAGAGAAGCACCACGTGCCAGTCATAGCAGGCTCCGGATTAGTGAGAGGGTTGTTCCATTACCGAGGGATCCTGACAACCCACGTTCTGAGTTGCTCACACCCGGATAAACGTGAGGTTTACGGGTACTGTTTAGTACAACGCACATCTAGATATGTGGTTAGAGGGTACTAAAGGTGATTACATGAGAGTACTTGGCCTTCGTCCTGGAGGCCAGTAGAAATATAGATGATCGGAAAGGGTTAAGAATATATTGGTAGTCCAGAGGAACCAGATGAGATATGAGAAAATGCCAAGAGAGGCATTAGAACAGTCAATTCGGGATGCCATCTAGACTATAGCCCGACAACTCCACAATAGTTACCCTTATGAGAGTTCTGCTGGAGTATAGGCAAGGTTGTCTTTAATGATAGTTAGCTCTCATGGGCAGTTTGATATTAGTTACTTTCTAGATCATTGATAACTATTGTTGACGGTTTTCTATTATATATGTAAGTGAGCATCAGATACTATAATGATCTTCCTGTTTCGAGGCACGAGCCAAGTGTTACTATATGAAACTAAGTGTCTCAAAAATTAATTTTTCTATTAATTGTCAAGATTTAAAAACCATGACATAAAATATAATATAATAAATGCACAGAAAAATCTAAGCCCTATGAACCGAACCAAAATCCCATTGTCATGTAAAGAATTTAGAAAAAAGAATAGTCTAATAACAGAGTCTTCTAGCTGTCCCGACTCTACCCATCCTTCCATGCTCATACCTACCGAGGCAATTTTGCATTAGTGATAAAAACACTGTGTAACACCTCAATTTCGGTTCACCTAAGAACCAAATCAGAAATGCTACGATCGAGTCAAGTCATGTTTAATATTGTTGGTTAGTAAGGCTGGATTGATAAAATAGATCAAAATAATCTTCTTGCTGTCATGAGAATGGACGACATTGTCAAATAAGCATCAAAACACATCCAATATAAATAAATGCAAGAAAGTAAATACTATGTTGAGCTCAAGTGTGTGTAATATTTATCTGTCCTCCCACCAAACTCGACTTAGGATTTGCATGACCTACATATATTATATAAAAACCGTCAGTAATGAATGTTACTAATCCAAAAAATAGCTAATACAATCTGGCAAATGGGTATTTCATTACCCATGAAAACTAATGAATCTTCAAGATAGCCTCACACTGGGCAGTAAGCAAACATATTTAAGCAATTGCCGGCTCGCATGCATGACTTATAATCATATTCATACATACATAGAGCACTTATGCCCTCACGCCTTCCATATCACCCACCACGGTACTCAAGTGGCAAAAGGAACAGTTAAGTTAAAACTACATATTCCAACAACTGCATTGCATTATGCAGTACCATCATACACCACACTACCTCATGGTTTGAAGGAGTACTAATACGATTCATACATATCTCCATACCGCTCACTCTCTTATTCATGAAATCCATAAAAATGCGCGTACTTATATAATAACCATAAGAAAGACACTTATATCATAAATTTCTGGAGCTCAAGTTCAAAAACCAACAAGGGATCTCATCCTTGTAGTCTTATTAAACATGCGTAGAAAACACAGTTAAATGACCCAGCATCAGAGGGATGCAATAAAATGCCACTGAAGCCATCCTACGTGTGAAACAAGATTAAACTCAACACTCAAAGAATCAAGCAGAGAAGGAGAGAGTCCTACGGACCTTTGGTCCAAGCTCCAAGCGTATATGCACATTTACGGCAAGCTCAGACTCCGGAACCTACATCGGAACTCACTACTAAGTAAAATAATAACTTCCCTATATGATGCATACTTGTGGTGTGTGCTCATATAATTAATACATTCTAATAACAAGACTATACTAAATCAACATACTGGAAAACACAACACATGAATCGAGACATAATAAAGAGAATAACTAATAACAAATAGTAAATAAATACATACATACAATCATAAATAAATAGCTAGATAATAAATACATAAAAACAATCAATACTCTAATCATAGAATAATAATATTGTATACTATATACGTAAATGGATAAACACGAGTAAATATTATATATACCTGTGTTAGTAATCATATAAACAATTAAATAAATAAATACATAATCATTCTATACATAAATAAATATTTATTTTTAATTAATCATGAATAATAATAATAATAATAGCATAGTCATCATTACAGAATACGTAATTAAATACAATAAAATAATAAAATACACACAACGAACAAGTAGATAAATAAACAAATACATACAAATTAGTAAACCTAAAAAGACTAACATTAATAAGTAATTATAATATTAATAATAACAAATAATCATGTAAACATACAACATATACGATAAACATATTAATATAAATAAATAAATAATAATGAATAAATAAATAAATGATAGATAAATAAATAAATAAATAAATAAACTTATAACATAAAATTATGTTAAATAATGCGAGTATGCATATAAACTAACATAAGGGTTTTCAAATTACCGAAAACAGTCGAGAAACAGATGAAAACGAGCTGAACCAAACCCAACCAAGCTGAACCAGGCCAAACTAAATCAGCTAAACCAACCCGGTTTGGGTTAATAGAAAATGGGCTAGGTTAGCTAGAATGATGGACATGGACATGGACATGAGCTGGCAGACTCGGCATAATCAGGGGAATGCGGTCACGAGCTAGCGAACACGGTCGCAGGGAGGAGAACTCGATACGAGTAAACGGATTGATCAGAGGGGCAGTCGTGCCCGTCGTCAGAGAAGGTCGACGGCGGTACGGCAGGGTTCATTGTCGGTCCGGATCCGTAGGGGGTGTCAAGGGTGAGCTGGTGGTGGTGATGATTGGCGGAGTCCAGCCACGGTCTGGCTAGAAAATAGCCGAAAAGAGGTGACATCGCCGCCGTGTATGGCGACATCACTGGCAGAAATCACAGCCACGGCAGTGGATGGTGTTTGTAAAAACCATGATTGTTATTATAATACTCGAACCAAAATATTATGAAATAAATATCAATGAACCAATATAGTTGGTTATCAAGTCGACCGGTCATGGTTCGACTTAACATCACCTAAAAAATACCTATTCATGAATAGATAATGAGGTGTGAGAATTTAATGAAGGGGCTCGTTGAACCTAGGAAATACCTATGGATGATGGGGTATGAGAATTTAATGGAGGGAATGGTTGAAGTATATATATATGCAGGATGAGCGGATCATTGAGGGGGAGGGGGGAAAACTTTTTCCTAGCTGTCAAATTCTTTTTGCCTCCTCTCCGTCCTAGGCAACCTCCCCATTTCTGCTTGAATATTTCATCCCTCATCTTATTTGTTTGAATTAAGATTCTTGCATGCAAGGTTTCTTGGAGACGCCCTACTAAGTTACTAGATCCCTAGCATCTTATGCATGGGGTTCTTGTCAACTGCTTGGTATGAACTGCTGCAAGTCTTTGGGGTCGGGTGTTTGTTTTGTTGTGGGTGTGCTTCTTTGCTTCATCCTTTGATTGGCAAGAATTGTTGGGATTCTTTGAATTGCTTAGTTGCTTTGTTAATGGACATGTCAGAATAGACTTGACAGCCAATAATGGATATGTCAGAATGGACCTGACAGCCAATAATGGACATGTCAGAATGGACCTGACTACCAATAATGGACATGTCAGAATGGACCTGACTGCCAAAAATAGATATGTGAGAATGGACCTGACAGCTAAAAATGGATATGTCAGAATAGACCTGATAGCCAAAAATGGATATGTCAAAATGGACCTGATAGTCAATAATGGACATGTCAGAATGGACCTGACAGCTAATAATGGACATATTAGAATGAACCTGACAGCCAATAATGGATATGTCAGAATTGACCTGACAACCAATAATAGACACATTAGAATGGACCTGACAGCTAAAAATGGATATGTCAGAATGGACTTAACAGCCAATAATGGACATGTTAGAATGGACCTGACAGCAAATAATAACTAATCTCAGAATGACCTGGGAGACCACCTAATCTCAGAATGAACTGGGAGACAAACTTTAAATCTCAGAATGACCTGAGAGCCTATAGAACTACATTGAGCTTAATCCGAAATGAGTATGTAGGCTAATCAAGATTGTTTGATTTCAGCTCACTTAAGGAAGAATAAAAGTATGGTTGGTGGTTCTTTTACGAACTCAGGGTACGAGAATGGATAATAAATTGGGCTTCCTTTTATTTTCTTGTGTTATACATGTGGCTTTGGGAAACGATCCAAGATTGTTGGACTATTACTATTATGTCTTGACTACATAATTTACTTTGAATGAGTCATACTTATGGTTTTAATAGAAATCATGAACATATAAGTAACGCTCGGACCGGTTAGGGCTGGTCGTTACAGGGTTGGTTTGGTATAATTTCGAGTAACACCTAGCCAGTTATTCTCACAATATTGTGAAAAATGGCGGGTCATTACAGTGTTGGTCCCAAACTATAGATCTCAGTGTGGAAAGGCCATCGAGACGATCGGATCAGCCGGTGGTGGCTCGTCGAAGCAAAAAAGGCCCAAACTGTGGCAGCGGCAATGATGAACAGTGACAGAAAATGCAGTCGGCGACGGTGACTGTGATGGCGCTGGTGGTCGTGAGTGGTACGAATGGAAAACCGGCTGTGAGGCAGTCACAGCCTTACTCAATGGGTGGCCAAAGGGGGTGTCAGCCAAAGTGGTGGTGGTGCTAAAGGTGGAAAACATTGAAAAAGGGAGAAAACTATATGGGAAGCTAGGGTTGAGTGGACGCCTCATATTTTGCCACGTGGCATGATCAGAGCATCTAACAACTCAATGGCTTAATGGGGTCTATGTATAGGTATAAGTAATATACATATAGACGGGAAGCTGGGATCGAGTCTGTCTAAAGTCAAAACTAACTCGAGTTAGAAAAGTGACTTTGTAGGTGGGAATCGATGTAAGAAAGCTAAATGGGCCTCGAAACCTTAAACACAATCGAGTTGGGTCCACAGGGCACAATCCAATGGTCCAATATATCTGTGATGCATGTAATGTGATACCTAAAAAAATCCCAAACGGATACTAAAAGCTACAACAAGCTAGATCTAGGCCTAAAATCCTGGCTAACATATACAGACAAATCTGTATACCTTAGTATACACTGATAACTCATGATCTTATCATCTACATGTCATGTATACTCAGCCTCAATAACATGCTCATATGGCCATGTAGGCCCCATTCTCATATTCTAAAAATTAGTCTGGCTCGAACTCGTTCGAACCGACTCAATACTGACCTGAACAGGGAAAAGCTAAAATCGGGTAAACCCTATCCCAAAAATGGGGTTTTACACACCAAGTCATATAATTAAAAGAAAAAATTAATATATTCCGCAATATAATTAATTCGAGATTTAGTGATTATGAGCCTATGCTGAGCTCTAAATATGCTGGGAGGGTGGCTGCCCAACTACAATCTCATGTATACGCACACACACTACTTGGCCCTCGATGTATAGTTACCGATGTTTGCCATTGAATTACCCTTCGGTATCACAAGTGTACAATGAGTCGTCTTGTGCCACAGTACCCTGTCACCCCTTTCGGGATTGGGCAAGTATTTAATCTTTCAAGAATTTTAAGAGTGGTGCCTTGTGTTAGACTGAGTCAATTCTTTGACCCCGGTTGCACTAAGTGCATGGTAGTCGAATGTGGGCTCAAGCCGACCAAGACTCCCAAATAGGAATATATAATTTTAAGGGTGGGTGCTACCTCATGTTGGACAGAGCCAATTCTTTTACCCTGGTTGCGCTCGATGAATGGTAGTCGAATGTGGGTTCAAGCCGACCAGGACACCTAAATAGGAATATATAACATTTCAAGTAATTATACGGATCTGGAATTTTGATTAGGCACCCACTACTACAACACACGATCCTAATATTAATGAAACTCCTCGAAAACCTTCCCTTTATTAGCCAAATATCCTTAAAAACTATCAAGTTGATGTTGTATTTACCATCAATAGAATTCTCCTTTCAATAAAAGAATATGTGTAGAATTCAAGCAAGGCACTACATTAAATTTTGTCAAAAAGAATGTAATCCCACATAATTATATTAAAGACCAACCATTAATGTGATAATAAAAAGTTCAAAACTGAATATTGACTTAATGTGAATGGTTCCCAATCCAAAAAATTCAATCCTAAGAATTAATTTAATTAAATAGTATTTAAGATTAGTTCTAAGATTTACATAACCCTAAATAAAATAACCTACGTATTTTTATGATTTTACGATTTCCACAGCTTAGGAATTATCGTCTTTGAAAGCAGAAAAATCGGGGTTTTACAAACTCCCCAACTTGGAAAAAAATTACGGTTTTACAATCTCCCTAGCTTGGAAATTTTTTCCTAAAAAATAGAATAGGGTTATAATAGAAAATTACTTATTATCTAACTTCTTTATTATCCTATCTTAGACATTTCTTCCTTTATACGTTGGTATACTTGTATCTAGCTCTATAGAAGTTACTTTTAATATCTTCTCATTTTCTTAAAAAATTCATTTTAGAAAACTCACAATTTACAATTTTATTTTATTTTTCTTGATTTAAGCATTGTCACTCATATGCATAGCGAAAGCAGGGCACACTGTCCCATGACACTATCATTAATATCGCACAGGTGTCCCATACCACCCATACTACGAAGATAACACTTCTAATTGTAAAGCCATTCTATATACGCTTATTGGTTTTAAGTATCATGTGCACCTAGCCTTACACATAAGTGGCACACCCATGATTATTTACCATCTAAATCAATGAAAATTAATTCTATAAAAGAATGAAGAATACTTATATAAAAGATTATTTTTTCTTGCCCTTGTGACAGTGTACTCTTAGACTTTCATCAAGGTCATGATTTATTTTCATAGTTCCCTGGGATACAGTGCTCTAATACCAGTTGTAATGACCCACCTGTTCTGAGCCATGAGCCAAGTGTTACTATATAAAACTAAGTGTCTCATAAATTAATTTTTTTATTAATTGTCAAGATTTTACAAAACCAAGACATAAAATATAATATAATAAATGATTGGAATAATCTAAGCCCCGTGAAATGAACCAAACCAATAATAGAGTCCTCCAGCTGTCCCGAATCTACCCATTCTTCCATGCTCATACCTGCGGAGGCAATTCTGCATTAGTGATAAAAACACTAAGTCATATAATTAAAAGAAAAAATTAATATATTCCACATTTTCATTAATTCGACTGTTAGTGATTATGATCCTATGTTGAGCCCTTAATATGCTGGGAGGGTGGTCGCCCATCCTGCTACAATCCCATGCATACGCACACACACTACATGGAGGCCCTCGGCCTGTAGTTATTGATGATGGTCATGACTCACCCTCTCAGTATCACAACTGTATAATGAGTCCTCTTGTGCCACTACGCCCAGTCACACCTTCTCTGTATAGGGAAGGTATTTAATCTCTCAAGAATTTTAAAGGTGATGCTGTATATTGGACTGAATAAATTCTTTGACCCCAGTTGCACTCAACGCATGCTGGTCAAATGTTGACTCATACTGAACAAGACTCCCAAATAGGAATATATAATTTTAAGGATGGGTGCTGCCTCGTGTCAGACTGAGCTAATTCTTTGACCCCGATTGCACTCGGTGCATGGTGGTCGAATGTGGACTCAGGCCAACCAAGACTCTCAAATATGAATATATAATATTTCAAGAAATTATACAAACCTGGAATTTTGATTAGGCACTCACAACTATGACACACAATCCAACTATTAATGAAACTCCTCGAAAACCTACCCTTTATGAGCCAAATATCCTTACAAACTATCAAATTAATGTTTTATTTACCATCAATAAAATTCTCCTTTATATAGAAGAATAAGTGTGGAATTGAAGCAAATCACTACATTTAATTTTGTAGAAAAGAATGTAATCACATATAATTATATTAAATACTAACCATTAGTATGATAACGATAACGCCAAAAACAGACTATTGACTTACTGTGAATGGGTCCCAATCCAAAAAAGTCAATGCTAAGAATTAATTTAATTAAATAGTATTTAAGATTCATTCTAAGATTTACATAGCTCTAAATAAAATAACCTACTTATTTTCAGGATTTTACGATCTCCTTAGCTTGGGAATTTTCGTCTTTGAAAATATAATAGGGTCATAAAGAGAAAAATTGGCATTTTACAAACTCCCCAGCTTGGAAAAAAATATCATGGTTTCACAATCTCCCTAGCTTGGAAATTTTTTTCTAAAAAATATAATAGTGTTAGAAGAGAAAATTACTTATTTATCTAACTTCTTTATTGTCCTATTTTAGGCATTTCTTCACATATGCATTGGTATACTTGTATCTAGCTCTATAGAAGTTACTTTAAATATCTTCACGTTTTCTTAAAAAATTCATTTTAGAAAACTCACAATTTACAATTTTATTTTATTTTTCTTGATTTAAGCATTGCCACTCATATGCATAACTAAAGTGGGGACACACTATCCCATGACATTGTCATCCATATCGCACAGGTGTTCCATACCACCCATACTACCTATATAACACTTGTGATAGTAAAGGAGTTCCATATACGCTTATTAGTTTATGTATCACATGCACCTAGCATGACACATAAGTGGCACACCCATGATTATTTACCTTATAAAACATTGAAAATTAATTCTATAAAATAATGATGAATGCTTATATAAAAGTTTTTTACCCTGGGGACAGTGGACTCTTAGACTTTGTACAAGGTCAGGTTTAATTTGCATTAGTTCCATGGGATACAACATTCTGATACCACTTATAACGACCCGCCCATTCTGAGCCTCGAGCCAAGTGTTACTATATTAAACTAAGTGTCACACAAATTAATTTTTCTATTAATTGTCAAGATTTTAAAAACCAAGACATAAAATATAATATAATAAATGCTCGGAATAATCTAAGCCCCCTGAACGAAACCAAAATCTCACTGACATGCAAAGAATCTAGAAAAAAAGAATAGTCTAATAATAAGGTCCTCCATCTGTCCCTACTGTAAAACCCACGATTCAAGTTAGGGTTTTATATTCAGAACCGGTCGGGTCGATCGTTATTTTTCGAGTTGAGTCAGTTTCAGGACACGTGTACCGAGCCGACGCCGGTCGCGTGTATGAGCTATGAGGGTCATGTGTACCCAAGTATATGATGATAACATCATGAACACAGGAGAAAAGAATGAGTTATCAGAATATATGAGAGTATGCAGTTCATTTTTTTATTACGATATATATAATGGATCGTAGAATTAGTTTTAGGCCGTTTACCGCGTTAGGACGCGTTCGGGTAGTTTGGGTGGGTTGTTAGTCATAGAGCATATCATTATAATGTTGTGGTGTTGTTTGATTTTACGGGATTTTTCCCGATTTTTATGAATTTTTTAGGATTTAATACGAGTTAGTTATGATACTTGACTCGAGCCGGAGACGAGTCAAGTATTATTTACGAGTTTGCCACCCAACTAAGTTTTCACCCCAACTTTTCTCCCCCACGCCCAAACCCTCGCCGCGCCGCCCCTGTTCGCGCGCCACCGCCGCCACGGCCGGCGCCGCCTAGCCGCCGATCGACGCCACCCAGCCCGGCCACGGCGTCGCCCTGCCGCCCAGACCAGGTCCGGCCCCCATCGGACCGCCGCGACGCGAGGAAACCACGCCGCGACGCCGCGGCCGCGTTGCGTTTCCGTCGCCAATCCTGCCGCCGGCGACCAGCGCCGCCACGATCGGTCGGTCGCCTCAGCACCCTCGACCACCTAGCGACGCTTCCTGATCGGAGCGGAGGCCGTCGCCGCCGTGGCCGGCCAGATCTAGCAACCACCACGGCCGGCCTCTGTTTTTCCATTTTCTGGCGAGCCGCCGCCTCCATTGGCCACGCTGAGGTCATAGATGAGTCGGGGCTGCCGAGCCGGTTCCGAGGGTACCCAACACGACCCCTTTCCGACCAGTAGACGCCGCCGGCGATTGTTGCCGGAAAACCACCGGAAGTTGCCGGAAAACCGCCCGCAGCTGCCGGAAAACCGCCAGAAATCGGAGGTTCTGGAATTCGCCGGAATTCACCGGATCTTCCGTGGGGCTCACTCAGTGGTGCCCGATCGAGCTTCGGACGCCGATGAGCGCCGAATTTGAGCTCCGAGACGCGCGACGGAACCCAAGCCGTCGCCGATTGCCGACGACGTGAGGTATAATTACCTCCGATTGATTTATTTAAAATTGATGATAATTGTTAGCATAGCATGCTAGGGTTGATTAATTATTATGATGAATGTTAAGATTATGAATGAAGTAAACATGTGTATGATGTGATTAATGACTAATTAGGGATGAAATGATAAGTTACATGATGAGATTAAGTGTGAATGAAGGTTCAGTGATCTAATGAAGTAGATCAGGTCAGAGCATGATAAGTGACCACGACATAAGTTATAGACACGTAATAAAATTAGTATGAATAGGATGAGCTAAGATTAATTAATTTTTATGATTTTCTGATTGTTATGTTGATGGATGCTTGCATTGTGATTGTGATGTTATTGACTTTGATGCATCATTTAGTTAGCGGGCGTTAGTATTTAGTTTTGATGTGTAGGTACGGAGTAGGAGCTCGCCGCCTAGGCGCGATGACACACTTGGAGCTTCCACCAGGTCCGTTTAGGACTCGTCTTGTTTTACGCTCTTCCATTGTATGTTTATTTTATTATTGCAGGGCGGGTTAAGTGGCGTTTTATTGGATCCCACTTAACTCGGGCCATTTAATCGAATATTTCCGGATTAATAACCCCTCGAGGATGAGATCCCTCGAGGATGATTTCGAAAACAAGATCCACCACAAGTTGCCTTCGGGCCTATTATATGAATCCCTTCCCAGGCCTATATATATAGTTTTATCGAGTTTTCAGTGAGACGAGAGATGGAGAAACCGACTGCACGTACCATGCAGAGGATGCCGTGACAGTCAAAGCGGGCTCTGGATTAGTGCCAGCGGACTGTTCCATTCCCGAGGGATCCTGACAACTCCGCGTTTGAGTTCCTCACACCCGGAGAACGTGGAGGTTTACGGGTACTGTTTAGTACAGCGCATGTCCGGACTTGTGGTTCAAAGGGTACTAAAGGCGACTGCCTGAGAGTACTCGGCCTTCGTGCTCAAGGCCAGGAGAAATATGGAGGTAAGGAGAGGGCTTAGGATAAAGTTTCACGAGAAGTACTGAAAAAGAAGTGCTGAGAGTAGCACAGTACCAGCAGCAGAGCAGTAAGTTCGGGATGCTACCGGGTCTGCAGCCCAGTGGCTCCTCAGTAGTGCCCTTCAGAGTGTTCTTGAGGAAGTATATGGTTTTCTTTCATATGAGAGTTTGCTCTCATAGCCAGTTTGCTATAGTTATTTTCTTTTCGGACCAGTAACGCTTGTTACTGACGTTTTTCTTATATATATGTAGGTGATGAGCACGAGATGGATGTGCCGGCCGGGACGGAGGAGCAATAAGGTCTTCTGCACACACATATTGGGTGATTGAATATTTCATGTTTTGTTTATGATGTTGTTTAATAAACATGCTATGATTAAATGTTTGAGGCATGATAATGATACGAAATGAGATGAACACAGTAGCGCAGCAAAAGTATGATGGGTTAGGACCCAAGTTCCAGAATGAGCTTATAGTATATCAGATTGTGTGTAATGAAATTGTTGATATATGCTTATATACTTGTATATATTATTTTCACAGGGTGGACCCTAATCGCACTTTTAGGGAGACCCCTTTCTGTTTTATTTCAGAATTTTGATCGTAACTGTATTGGTGTGTATTTTGAATTGCTTGTCATTCATGTAGTACCATGTTAGGATTTTGCGTATTTATTCATTCATGATGGATCGTATCTTCATCTTAAGACGCCGAGATTGGATCCACAGGAGTTAGGTTCGGGTTAGCCGACCTAACCGGGGCCTGTAACATGCCGGTTCGGTTCACGAGCGTGAACCGGATTTGGGGTGTTACACCTACTCTACCCATCCTTCCATGCTTATACCTGCGGAGGCAATTCCGCGTTAGTGATAAAAACACTAAGTCATATAATTAAAATAAAAAATTAATATTTCCACAATATCATTAATTCGACTATTAGTGATTGTGAGCCTATGCTAAGCTCTTAATATGCTGCGAGGTTGGCCGCCGATCTAGCTACAATCCCATGTATGCGCACACACGCCACGTGGCCCTCGGCTTGTAGTTACCGATGTTTACCATTAACTCACCCTCTTAGTATCACAAGTGCATAATGAGTCGTCTTACACCAGTGCGCCCTATCATCCTTTTCGGCATGGAGCATGTATTTAATCTTTAAAAAATTTTAAGGGTGTTGCCCTGTATCGGACTGAGTCAATTCTTTGACCCCGGTTGCACTCGGCGCACGGTGGTCGAATGTGGGCTTAGGCTGACCAAGACTCCCAAATAGGAATAAATAATTTTTAAGGGTGGGTGCTTCCCCGTGTCAGACTAAGCTAATTCTTTGACCCCGGTTGCACTCAACACATGGTGGTCGGATGTGGGCTCGGGCCAACCAAGACTCTCAAATAGGAAAATATAACATTTCAAGTAATTATACGAACAGGGAATTTTGATTAGGCACCCACAACTATGGCACACGATCTAAATATTAATGAAACACTTCGAAAACCTTCCCTTTGTGAGCCAAATATCCTTACAATGTATCAAGTTTATGTTTTATTTACTATAAAGAATATGTGTGGAATTGAAGAAGTCACTAAATTAAATTTTGTAGAAAAGAACGTAATCACACATAATTATATTAAATATCAACCATTAGTGGGATAGCGAAAAGTCAAAAACTAACTATTGACTTAATGTGAATGAGTCCCAATCCAAAAAATTCAATCCTAATAATTAATTTAATTAAATAGTATTGAAGATTCATTCTAACATTTACAAAACCTTAAATAAAATAACCTAATTATTTTCAGGGTTTTACATATACAAAAAGATATATCGGACTTGACAAATGAGCAGTGACATCTTTGCACACACACTCATGTCTGGTTATAGGAGTGCTTAATTGTGATGCTGGTGAATGTGTAAAACTTGTTATGAAACATCTTGATGATGTTTAATGTGTGGTGAACATGTTCTCTGAATGAATTTGGTAATTTTGAAGTTAGTAAACTTCCAGCCATGAAAATATGAGTAGTGGTTGACTCAAGACTCAGCCAGAGATCATGACTTAGAAAATTATATGATGTTAATAGAATGTGATGTTCTGATATGTTTTTGCTATATATTTATTTATCTATTTATTTATTTATAGGAAGGTCTATATTCTGATATATATATTTATTTATATGTGTATGTTGTGATATGATTATGTACAAGGTGGTTTCCTCATTGCACTTTTAGGGGAAACTCTGTTCGACTATTTACAAGATTTTCATAATATTTAAATCGATTATGGTGTGATTTTGATTTTTGGTGTGATTCTTTTCTTCGTTATCATATCATTCACGTAGCGTCCTGCTAGGTTGTACATTTCATACATTCATTGTGGCATGCTATTCATATTATGACACTTAGAGTAGATCCCTTCTGTTTAAGTTTGGGTTGACCAAATTGATTGAATTGAGAATTGGTTAGGTCCCCACTAACATTTCCAATTCGGTTAATAGCAAACAGGATTTGGGGTGTTACAGTTTTTTGTATCAGAGATGATTCTTAGTCGATTAAGATGGAATATGCCAATACAAGTCATGTGTGTGGAAGAATGCTCAGAGTCAAGCCGGCATGTATATTTCTCTTTTATTGTCTTACTTTACAGATTTTTCCCCATTAGTTATATGACGATGAATCTAGGAATTGATCAGTGAAAGTTGATAGCCATGGTAGTATAGACCCGCCGGGCTTAGAATAGAAAACTATCACCTTCACCACCTAGGCATGCCAGTCCTAGCCATGCCCAAAGTGAAATGACAACTAGCCAACCGAGCGCCCCACCTCTATCAGGAAATCCAATTGTGCCCGTTTTGGTCAACCACCATAGTGAAAGTCGATGTAGTGACAACCACCACGAAGTGAGTAACCGTCAGGCCAAAAGAGATAGAGCTCTATCCCGGTTAGTAGAAGCTGAGACACAGATATAATAGAACTAGGAGAATTTTAGGAGAGAGCTTCGGTAGATAGCCCTCTCCATAGCCAAGGAAGAAAAGAGGCTAGCTTTGGATGATGTGGAGCGAGGGGAGTCTGCTTTCCCCATGGGCCCTCCTTTGCCGCCTCCTCCTCCACCGCTCCTACAACAGCTGCTCTGAATGCCTCGTTGCGAACCAGGTTGGGTACAAATGGCAGAGGACCTCCAGGAGCAGGCAATGGAAGGACAAGAGTTGGTAGTGGCATTGCAGGATTACGTAGTGCCCCGGTAGGGATAGTGCCAACGATTCATCAATTCAAATTTGGAGAAGGATCTGACAGATTAGTAGATGAAAGGATTCTCGAGTTATGGCAGTATGAACGATTGGTGAAAAATGGAGGACGCCCATTCCTAAGAAAGCTAGATGCATAGGAAGCTTTCCTATGGATATCATCTGCAATTAGAGTATTTGGCAGTATGGCATACCCCATGGAGCACCATGTACGGATCATCACAGGAGCGTTCCAGGTTGAAGCCAAGATATGGTGGGATTCAGTCATGAACTCCACCTTTGCCAACAAGTAGCCACAGAATGTCACATGGGATGAGTTCAAGGCAAAGTTTGATAGGAAGTACTCTCCTCCAGATATTAAGAAGATGACAAAAAGGGAATTTTAGATGCTTAGGAAAGGACAAATGACAGTGGTACAATTTGAAACTTGATTCAGAGCACTGGAAAGATTTTCCCTAGACATAGTGCCAACTGAACGGAGAAGAATCAAGTGTTTCTATGAAGAGCTTCAATATGAGATTCGGGTGGCCAATGTGAACAAGGTGTTTGCTACCTTTGGAGATGTAGTGCGGGTAGCAAGAGAGATTGAGAGAGTCTTAGGTACTCAACCCCCCGAGATTACGAACAAAAGTAGCAACACCCTCAACCATATCAACCTGAATAGAGAACACAACAAAGTCGTCGAATAGATGCACCACTTGTTGTGAGGGCAATGGATGGATAAGTCTACGATGGTAGCACCCAACATGTTAAAATTGTGAACGTCTTCATGGGGGAATATGTAGAGCTAGTACCAATGTGTGCTTTAGTTGTGGTCATCTAGGACATTGTGCAACAATGAGTCCTACAGTATACAGAACTGGTACCAGTACATGTTTCAATTTTGGTCAACTGGGACATCGGGCAATAGTATGTCTGACTGCACCACGCCAACAACCAGCCCTTCTAGAACCACCACAAAGACTAACACTTCCAGCACCCCTGCCGCAACAAAAATAGAGAGGCAAACAAGGCCAAGGTTAGGCATAACGAGGTAGTGGTCAGCAGCAACAAAGACAGCTTCAGCGAGAGGGGACATAATCAAAGAGGAATGATGGCTGTAGGACAAGCTAGACAACAACGAGGCAGGTAGCAGGCATCGCCAACAGTATTTGCTATCCCGGCGCAGCATCAGCAACAACAATAGCAATAGCCTATTACGATGTATGGAGCATGATCACAAAAGCATTGGAAGATACAATAGTTGTTCTATACCTAGTTTATTTGATTTTGGAAGAGTTATAGCTACGGGAGAGTATGTGTGTAGTGTCTTTGTTGAAATTCAACAACGACAATTGATAGAAGATTTGATATTGTTTAGGATGATGGAGTTCGATGTGATCTTCGAAATGGATTGGATGTCTAAACAGGGAGCTTTGATAGATTGCCAAAGGAAGAGGGTGACTTTCCATCATGGAAGGCGCCGCTTTTTCTTCTAAGGTCAGGGCAGAGATATAGAATGAGGTTGAATCTCTCATCACAATGTAGTGAAATAGTTGGATAGAGGTTGTGAGTTATTGATGGCAGCCTTAGTACAAACTGAGCCAAATGGTTTAGAGGATAGGTCTATTATTGACCAAATTTCGGTGGTAAGGGAATTCATAGATATTTTTTCAGAATAGATCACCGGTTTACCGCCAGAGAGAGAAGTGGAATTTCTTGTTGACTTGATGCCAGGAACAACACACATCTCTAGAGCATCGTACATGACAGCACAACTAGAGCTTCAGAAACTCAAGGAGTAGCTACAAACACTGTTGGATCAGAGATTTATTAGACTGAGTGTGTTGCCATGGGGAGCACCAGCATTGTTAGTAAGGAAGAAAGATGGAGGCATGCGTTTGTGCATCAACTATAGGATGCTAAACCATGTAACCATCAAAAATATATATCCCCTTCCTCACATTGATGACTTATTTGACCAGTTGAGTTCAACAGTGGTCTTTTCAAAGATTGAATTGAGATCTAGTTACCACTGGTTGAGGATTACGGTAGAAGATATTCTAAAGACTGCATTTAGGACTAGATATGGACACTATGAGTTTTTGGTCATGCTTTTCGGCTTGACCAATGCTCCAGGAACATTCATGGAATTGATGAATAAAGTGTTCAACCCATATTTGGACCAGTTCATAATAATCTTTGAGGATGACATCTTTGTGTACTCTTCATCTAAAGAAGAATATGAGCAGCATGTTCGAACTGCACTACAAATTCTGAGGGAACACACATTAGATGGGAAATTCTCAAAGTTTAACTTCTGTCTCTCATAAGTCAACTTCTTGGGACACATTGTGTATGCAGCTGGTATATCAATATATTCAACGAAGATTGAAGCAGTTGTACAATGGGAGCAGTTGAGAACACCAACAACTGTGCCAAGTTTCCTTGGTTTAGCAGGTACTACCAGAGATTTATCAAGGATTTCTCCTCTATATCAGCCCCTCTTACACGGCTGACAAGAAAGGAGGAACACTTTATATGGACAGATGAGTGGGAATAGAGTTTTAGGACACTAAAGGAGAGATTGACTTCAGCACCTGTTCTCACCTTGCTAGAAGGACACAATGATTTCATGGTCAACACAGATGCATCAAGATTTGGCCTTGGATGTGTCTTGACCCAGAGAGACAAAGGTATTGCCTATGCATTTCGCTATCTATAGGAGCATGAATGTAACTATCCTACTCATGACCTAGAACTGGCAGCAGTGATCTTTGCCCTCAGAACATGGAGACATTACCTTTATGAAAATACCTTCAAGCTTTTGACTGATCACAAAAGTTTGCAGTATATTTTTAAACAAAAAGATCTGACCAACAGACAAAGGAGATGGTTGGAACTGTTGCCTAATTTTGAGACTGCTATCTCATACCATGAGGGCAAGGCAAATGTAGTATCATATGCTTTAAGTAGGAACCCTATTCGAAGTTCAAAGGGAATACCATTAGTTTTAGTAATTCAGAGTGATACAGGCCAAAGGCAATTAGTGGGAATGGTGGCAAGGCTCACTATTCAACCAAGTATACTTGAATAGATCGAAACCACACAAAAGAAGATGAGTAGTTAAGTCAATGGCTAGAACATGGAATTTATAGAGATTTGGGTAAACATGTAGATGGATTGGTCAGACTGAGAGGTCGTCTTTTTATACCTGACATCCCTGATTACCCCGAACTTCGTAACACTATTCTTCATGAAGTTCACACTTCAAGGTGCACAGTGCATCTGGGGGAGTGAAGATGTATCATGATGTTCAGCGATCATATTGGTGCCCAAGATTGAAGGGGAAGTTCTTTGACACAATTGCCAAGTGTCTGGTTTGCCAATAGGTCAAAGCTGAACATGTTCGACCTGGTGGAACTTTACAGCCTTTGGAGACCCCAGATTGGAAATGGTAGAGTATAGCATATGATTTTGTGACAAGGTTGTCTAAGACCCGTCAATAGAGAGATGTCGTATAGGTAATAGTGGATCAACTAATTGTGTAATAATTTAGGGTTTCAAAATCATGTTGTTGTAATTATGAAAAATAATTGATTAGATAATTAAAAATATGTGCATGTTCATATTGATGTTAATTAAGGTTAGATAATTAGACTTGTGAATTACACATCTAGTTCTAATGATTAAATTGTTATGATTAAGTATTAGTTTGATTATTAAAAAAATTATGATATTTAATTAGTTAATTGATATGTTTAAATCACATAGTAACAAATTTGTGATGTTGGTGACATGATCACCTAGGAAAATAGATTTATATAACATGATTGTTAGGATTTGTTGGATTGATCAGGATATGCATGCTTGCCTTATTGTTGTTTGATTTATATATCATGTCATTTATGCATCATATGGGAATACATGGGCATTAAAATCTAGTCCTTTTTGTGTAGGTTCGATGTAGGAGCTTGCTGCATAGGTGCGATACCCCATTCGGAGCTTCTACCAAGATTGTTTACGACTCGTACTCTTGATTGCCGATCTATTCTATTGTTGCTTTGGATTGTATGTTACAGTACATGTTAAGTGTTGATTTATCGGACCTAATTAACATGGGTCATTTTAGCGAACCGTTTTCCAAAAATTAACAACCTTCGAGGATGAGATCCTTAAAGTTTGATTTCGAAAACAAAATCCACCACAAGTTGTCTTTGGGCCTAAATTATTAAATTCCATCTTAGGCTTATACAAGATTTTTATCGAGTTTTCAATGAGACAAGAGATGGTGGAAACGACTTACACGTACTACAAGCGGGTACACATGCCAGTCATAATAGGCTCCGAATTAGTGAGAGGGTTGTTCTATTCCTGAGGGATCCTGATAACCCACATTTTGAGTTCCTCACACCTGGAGAAACATAGGGTTTACAGGTACTTTTTAGTACAATACACGTCCAGATATGTGGTTAAAAGGGCACTAAAGGTGACTGCTTGAGACTACTCAGCCTTCGTGCACAAGGCCAGGAGAAGTATAGAGGATAGGAGAGGGTTTAGGATATACTGGTAGTCAAGAGGAACCAGAAGAGAAATAAGAAAAGCTGAGAGAGTTATCAGACCAGTCAGTTTGGGATGTCATCCAGACTATAGCACGATGGCTCCTTAGTAGTTACCCTTATGCGAGTCATGTTGGAGTATATGCATGCTTTTCTTTTAATGAGAGTTAGCTATCATGGATAATTTGATATTAGTTATTTTTTGGACCAGTGACAACTATTGCAGATGGTTTTCTATTATATATATATGTGAGCATCAGATACAACAAGATATGTTCGACTTGATAAAAGAGTAGTGATATCCTTGCACACACACACACATGCCTGCCGATAGGACGCATAATTGTGATGATAGTGAATGTGTAAAACTTGCTATGAAATATTTTGATGATGTTTAATGCATGGTGAACATGTTCTATGATAGAAGTTGGTAATTTTGAAGTTAGTTAACATTCAGCCATGAGAATATGAGTAGTTGATGACTCAAGACTCAGCAAGGGATCATGACTTGGAAAATGAAGTGATGTTAATAGAGTGTGATGTTGAAATATTTTTTTCTATCTATTATATATATATGTTGTAATATGATGATATACAAGGTTGTTTCCTCATTGCACTTTTAGAGTAAGCCTTGTCTGTTTATTTATAGGATTTTCATAATATTTAAACTGATTACGGAGTGATTTTGATCTTTTGTGTGATTCTTTTCTTAGTCATCATATCATTCACATATCGTCATGCTAAGTTGTGCATTTTATACATTCACTGTGGTATGCTTTTCATCTTATAATGTTTAGAGTAGAACCCTTTCGCTTAAGTTTAGGTTGACAAAATTAATTAAATTTAGAATTGGTTTGGTCCCCACTAATATTTCCAGTTCAGTTAATAGCAAACCGGATTTGGTGTGTTACAGAGGTCATTTGCCGACGTCAACAATAGCATCTTTTATAATTGTACCCAAGTTGGGACTCAACCAAACTCAGCTAACTCAAATTAGTCTGGTTCACTAAGTCAACTTGGTTCGACTCGCTCTTGAAGGTGCCAGCTAATAGTGGAGAGAGATAATTAAAAGAAATATTAATCAATTAGATCCCACTAATCCTTAGCACCTTAAAATAAGATCAATGACAAATAAATGATAAACGTAACTCTATCAACACTTGGAAAAAGCCAATAATCAAATGTTATATTAAAATGAACATAAGATAAATGTCATGTCGTGAGTTATAATGTGTAAACATAATAGGATGTAGGTATACTTACCTCTCGAGCAGAATTGGATCAATTCGATTGAACGTTATTTCACAAGTTGGTTTGGTTCGATTTTAATCAAGACCAAACACATCAGTTTTCCACAACTTAAATCACCAAAGGTCTCCATGAAACATCCTAGAAGAGAACACAAACACTCTCAATTTATCTTTCATAAAAACTCGCCTACATGTGAGGGGTCTTATTTATACATAAATAATATAAGACTCCTACCCAACCAGGGAACTTATTTAAAACATCCCTATTTAATTAAGGTTCCCTCTTAATTTATCGATCTCGATAAAGACAATCATAGATTAAGGATTCTTACTATATTAGGCGTATTATTAAACTTGTCCTAGGATAATGAAACGCACATCAAATGCTATTAAGCTAATGAAGGATTGGCAATCTTAAACGTGAGTTCATGAATCAGATTAACTTGAAACGCCCTTTCGCTCCTGTATTTCATCGATCAACATCGTGCCAAGGCACCATCTTTACTTTCAAAAGATGCATTGACCATGTAATAATCGGAATTTGGAGGTCGTCTCCTGCACAACTTTTTTCCTTTGATAGCATAATCCCGCTTGCTAGTCATCACTCCAATATAGATGGAATCGTTGATTGTAATAAAAAGCAAAAGCTATGAAAAAAAATTAAAAAGGAAAAACAAAACACAAAAGAAAACAAAAACTATGGCAATTGACCATGGGCAAAAGTCAAGATATTTTAAATAAATAAATAAATAAACTCATTTATGGGTGAGTATAATAAGTTGATGACATACATCGAAAAGGCCATTTCAACTCATAAAACCTTTTCTCATATTTGAAATCAATGTATATATTTTGTTGGAAAAAAAATCTAAGGAGTAAATCAATGAATGAATACACTAGACTTGTACAAAAATATATGTTTTGTCTGCTGCTCTTAATAAATTTGAGTGCATTCAGCAGGGAGGCCTTGAGGGAACCGCTTCACATCAGTGCAGTAGTTGTAGATCATATAGTTCTGAACCTAACTCATCCTCTCTTGGTCTAAAAACCATGATTTTTATTACAAGACTCGAACCTAAATATTATGAAATAAATATCGATGAACCAATATGGTTGGTTATCAAGTCAACCGGTTACGGTTCGACTTAAGGTCACCTAGAAAATACCTATTAATGAATGGATGATGGGGTGTGAGAATTTAATGAAGGGGCTTGTTGAACCTAAGAAATACCTATGGATGATGGGGTATGAGAATTTAATGGAGGGAATGGTTGTAAGTGTATATATATGCAGGAGGAGGGGATCGTTGAGGGGGGAAAAAACTTTTCCTAGTTGTCAAATTCTTCTTGCCTCCTCTCCGTCCCAGGCAACCTCCCCATTTCTGCATGAGTATTTCATCCCTCTTCTTATTTATTTCCATTAGGATTCTTGCATGCAAGGTTTGTTGGAGACACCCTGCTAAGTTGCTAGATACCTAGCGTCTTATGCATGGGGTTCTTGTCGACTGCTTGGTATGAACTACTGCGAGTCTTTAGGGTCAGTTGTTTGTTTTGTTGTGGGTGTGCTGCTTTGCTTCATCAATCATTTGGCAAGAAGTGTGGGGATTCTTTGAATTACTTAGTTGTTTTATTAATGGACATGTCAGAATGGACCAGACAATCAATAATAGGCATGTCAGAATGGACCTGACAGTCAATAATGGACATGTCAGAATGGACCTGACAGCCAATAATGGATATGTCAGAATGGACCTCACAGCCAAATAGACATGTGAGAATGGACCTGACAGCCAAAAATAGATATGTCAAAATAGACCTGACAGCCAATAATGGACATATTAGATGGACTTAACAGTTAATAATGACTAATCATAGAATGACGTAGGAGACCACCTAATCTCAGAATGTACTGGGAGACAAACTTTTAATCTCAGAATGACCTGAGAGCCTATAGAACTACATTGATCCTGACATGGGTATGTAGGCTAATCAAGATTATTTGATTTCAGCTCACTTAACGAAGAATGAAAGTATAGTTGGTGGTTCTTTTACGAACACAGGGTAGGAGAATGGATAATAAATTAGACTTCCTTTTATTTTCTTGTGTTATACATGTGGCTTTGGGAAACGATCCAAGACTGTTGGACTATTATTATTATTTCTTGACTAACCATAATTTACTTTGAATGAGTCATACTTATGTTTTAAATAGAAATCATGTAACATATAAGTAACACCCGGACCGGTTAGGGCTGGTCGTTATAGGGTTGGTTTGGTTTAATTTCGAGTAACGCCTAGCCAGCTAGGCCCATAGTATTGTGATAAATGGCAAGTCATTACAGGTGGTATCAGAGCCAAGTTTCCCACAAGCTCACATTTTATGACTCAAGTACCTTGTTGAAAAGTCCAGTAATTATCCTTTTCCATTGTGTTATGTTATTAATTAACAAAGTTCTTCGCTAATAAACCTAAGTCAAAACTGAAACAAGAATATAGAAAAGACTGTCGTTAGCCTCCGAAGCAACAAAAAGGGCAGCCTGAGATGCCGAAGATATAATTAATCATGCTTATCATCTTGCTATTATAATATTTCGGGGACGAAATATCTCTAAGTTGGGGAGATTGTAAAAACCATGATTTTTATTACATGACTCGAACCTAAATATTATGAAATAAATATCAATGAACCAATATGGTTGGTTATCAAGTCAACCGGTCATGGTTCGACTTAAGGTCACCTAGAAAATACCTATTCATGAATGGATGATGGGGTGTGAGAATTTAATGAAGGGGCTTGTTGAACCTAAGAAATGCCTATGGATGATGGGGTATGAGAATTTAATGGAGGGAATGGTTGAAGTGTATATGAGGAGGGGATCATTGAGGGGGGGGGGAACTTTTTGCTACTTGTCAAATTCTTCTTGCCTCCTCTCCGTCCCAGGCAACCTCCCCATTTCTGAGTGAGTATTTCATTCCTCTTCTTATTTATTTCCATTAGGATTCTTGCATGCAAGGTTTGTTGGAGACGCCTTGCTAAGTTGCTAGATCCCTAGCGTCTTATGCATGGGGTTCTTGTCGACTGCTTGGTATGAACTACTATGAGTCTTTAGGGTCTGGTGTTTGTTTTGTTGTGGGTGTGCTGCTTTGCTTCATCCATCGATTGGCAAGAATTGTTTATAATCTTTGAATTACTTAGTTGTTTTGTAATGACATGTCAGAATGGACCTGGCAGTCAATAATGGACATGTCAGAATGGACCTAACAGTCAATAATGGACATATCAGAATGGACCTGACAGCCAAAAATGGATATGTCAGAATGGACTTGACAACCAATAATGGAAATGTCAGAATGGACCTGACAGCCAAATGGAAATGTCAGAATGGACCTGACAGCCAAATGGCATGTCAGAATGGACCTGACAGCCAATAATGGACATATTAGAATGGACCTAACAGTTAAAAATGACTAATCTTAGAATGACGTGGGAGACCACCTAATCTCAGAATGTACTGGGAGACAAACTTTTAATCTCAGAATGACCTGAGAGCCTATAGAACTACATTGATCCTGACATGGGTGTGTACGCTAATCAAGATTATTTGATTTCAGCTCACTTAACCAAGAATGAAAGTATAGTTGGTGGTTCTTTTACGAACTTAAGGTAGGAGAATGGATAGTAAATTGGATTTCCTTTTATTTTCTTGTGTTATACATGTGCTTTGGGAAACGATCCAAGACTGTGGGACTATTATTATTATATCTTGACTAACCATAATTTACTTTGAATGAGTCGTACTTATGGTTTAAATAGAAATCATGTAACATATAAGTAACACCCGGACCGGTTAGGGCTGGTCGTTACAGGGTTGGTTTAGTTTAATTTCGAGTAACGCCTAGCCAGCTAGGCCTATAGTATTGTGAAAAATAGCGGGTCGTTACACTTGGCTTGTCGAATCCAATCCGTGGTTCAACCATGAAGTACCCGAGGATGTCGGAGTGGAAGAGGAACCACAGGATGACCTTCCAGAAGACCAAACACAAGCATTGGCATTGTAGTTTCTATAAGAAGCTGTGAATGGAGCGAAGCTCGAATCGGTCTTTACTAGCCCACCTCTGGTTGCCCAATCATCTGCATTCCAAAGGGTGGAGTAGAGCCTCATGGCCTAGTTCTTTGGGAATTGCAAGCCAATTGACTCCTGGCTCTTGAATTCTCTTATAGGAGTTCCATCCACCAAGAAATCATTGTTGTATAGGAAAAGCACTTGACATGAAATGGGAAAAGAGAGATGCTTACATAATACGTCGACGATTCCACAAGATGGAGTAAGTGTGGAAATCAGCAGTTGGGTCGAACCAGAGATGGAATTGCTGCTCCTTGTTTCCCTTCCCCTGCGTGAAGACATTGGTGTGTAGAGCATAAGGGTCGCCAGTAAGGTTGCCCAGAAACCCAAAGTCAATTTCATCCCAGGAATTTCCGAGTGATTTAAGCTTCAAATTTCGTCAATCCAAATTAGCCATTGATACGGTCACAATTTGATGAATAAAGTGAAAAAGAAAAGAAAGATAGCTATGGTCAAAAGTACTCACATAGAATGTCGTAACAGTACCAGCAGAGTTGCCAGCAATGAGCTTCATTTGAATGTCGACCTTCCCAAACATGTATTCGCTCTTGGATTGGAAACCAGAGCTAGAGGTCTTGTCGAGGGAGAAGGTGAGCAGCTCCCCGCCATTGAGTATCCTGCCCCTACCATCACCCCATGTAATATCAACCACTTTGTTGGGATTCTAATACAAAAAATTTTAAAAAAAATTATATATTTTAATAATTAATGAATAAGAATTAATAAATACACAATAATTTAACATAAAATCAAAAAATATAGGAGAAACTACAAACCATCCATTATTACTAATAATAAGTACACATATTACTCTAATTGGGAAATCCTTACACGCTCTCCAATTGAAAACAACTCACAATCTCTAATTAGAACACAATCTAATTAAAAATTACTATAATCTAACTCTAATTAGGAATGACTATAATCTCCAACTAGAATACACATCCAATTGAAAAACTCACAATTTACATTTAAAACAACGTTCTCAATCATATACTCTCTTCAATTCAATTATATCTACCCTTACCTCACAATGCAACTACACACATATAGAAACATGCATACTCAAGAAACAGCCAACCTCGTAGATACGAAGAGCCAAACACCAAATACTTTTTATCTTCCACAATTCTACTCGAATTCCTCGTACTTTTTAGAATAACTTCATGTCTTTACGATTCCCCATGTAATTGCATCTCACATTCATTGTATGATGAGGGACTCCAACAATTCTCCCTCCCGAATCATACGAAAAACATTAGGATTGGTTTTAGTCGTCATCACATGAGAAAAAAAATACAACTCATATAATCTCCCCTTCTCGACCCATGTGGAAAGCTCCATATCTCTCCTAATTGGAACTTCTAACACCTCTCCTGCCCTCTTTAGGAAAGAATTACGAGCTTGCTTTTCGTCATTTAGGGCCATCTTCTCTTCAAACATCTTTACTAAACCATCCAATTGGGTTTTGAAAAATATCTCATTTTCATCTTCCAACTTGACATCAACCTTTTTTCTACCATGAATATGATCATTAAGAAGAATCTTATTACAGGATTCTATTCCTACCACAGTATGACCAACCCGTCGATATCATACTTGCTTAGTAGATCCATCAAGAGTACTTTCACTCTTGATATATCGAACTAATGTCCTCTACAAACTGCCACATTTTCCCCCTTTTGCAATGATAAGTGCTCCCTTGGATAACTTCAATACTCCTCTAGTAAATTGAGAACTATGGCCAATATCATCCAACTTTCCTAAAGACAATATATTTTCCTTCAAGGTTGGAATATGTCTCACATTCTTCAAAAATAATTTGTGACTCAAACTAGTCACCATATGCATTCTCTCATGCTAACAACATGTGATGTGTCACCATTTCTCATCTTCACCATTCCCAAATTTTCTGATTTATAGGTAGTGAAGAGCTCTCTACATGATGTTGCATGAAAGAAGCATCAAAATCCACAATCCAACTTGAATTATTTGTTTTACAAAAACACCCATCATTACAAGAAGTACTAACTACCAAGTCATTTCCATAATCAATAGAGTTGACATCTTTTCTTTATTGTTTTTGGTCCTTCCCCTTGTCATGTTACATATCCCATGTCAATTTTCTACAATACGTTTTTATGTGACCAACCTTATTATAATAAAAGAACCTTACCACCTTTCTTCCATTATTTATCCACTTGAACCCACTCTTGCTCTCGTCAAAAACTAAGGCTTGCTCCCTTGAAGATTAAGTTGATATTGCTGACTTTCTTCTTAGCTCCTCTGACAAGAATGATGGTATAACATAGTTTAAGTTAAGTTTAGAAACATGGCTCAAACTCATAATTAAATTATCTCACAAGTCTGGCATTGAACAGAGAAGTAAAGTGGCTTGTTGTTCCTCATCAACCTTTACACCTGCTCACAACAGGTCATTCACCAAGCTATTAAATACATTTAAGTGTTCATGAATAGAAGTCTCATCCTTCATCTTCAAATTAAATAACACTATATTAGAAGTCTTTGTCGTTGTATCAATAGTATGAATAGAAGTCTCATCCTTCATCCTTCATCCTTCATCCTTCATCCTTCATCCTTCATCCTTCATCCTTCATCCTTCATCCTTCATGAATAGAAGTCTCATCCTTCATTCTATGAAGACTATCCCACAAAGCCTTTGTCGTTGTATCAATAGTATGCACATTAAATAACACTATATTAACCAAGGCCAATAAAATATTAACCTTATTAATCTCATCCTTTTTCAGTAAATTGTGCATCTGCCATACATTCTGGTTTCTAATCCTTTCTTTTAAGAACATCACAACCATTTTTTATCAATATGGCATAAATCTTCACTTTTTACATGGAAAAATTACCTTCATAAAATTTAGGAAGTATAAATATGGTTGTACTATTCTCAGCCATCTTGTCAAAAGTAAACAAGAAGTTAAATCTTCTCCACAAACCTCCACAGGCAGACAAACCAAAGCTCTGATACCAATTGTTGAGATTTAAACATAAAAAATTCTAAAATTTCTTCATATGCATTGACAAGTAAAGAACAAAAGTTAATAAATATACAATAATTTAATGTGGAATCTCAATATATAATAAAAACCATAAACCATTAATATTACCAATAATAAGTACATAAATTACTCTAATTGAGAAATCCTCACACACTCTCTAATTATAAACAACTCACACAAATTACTCTAATTGAGAAATCGTCACGTACTCCCTAATTAGAAACAACTCACAATCTTTATCTAGAATATACTCCAATTAAGAATGACTATAATCTCTAACTGGGATATATGTCTCACTGGAAAACTCATAATTTACATTTAAATCGACATTCTTAATTATGTACTCTTTTCAATTCAGTTATATTTACCCTTACCTCATAATACAACTACATAAATATATAGAAAAGATACATATTTAATATATAACGAACTTCGTAGATACAAAGAGCTAAATATCAAATATGATGAAAAACTCTACCATATCTCAGTAGAAGTGATTGGTAGAAACAATATCCATCGTAAAGCAAGCAAAAACCAAAGAAAACAAAAGCACCATCATGGTTGTCTGGAAAGAAGAGAAAGTAGCCATATTTGCAAGAAGTAAGCAGGCAAGCATTGTTTCAAGTGAATGGTTGGTTGCTAATGGGGAAGTGAAGGGTACGCATTTGCTTGCATAGTAGAGAAAAGATTTCTAGGGTAGGAGGCACGGCGGTGCGAGGAATGTGAGTGGAAAAAGAAACAGAGAAGTCATGGGTAAGCGCGTGGGGGAAAGGGAGACAGGCTGGGTTGGAGGTGGCAGTCTTAAAACTCTCTAATACATGTTTGTTGTAAAAGGTGGCGGCTATCTATTAGCGGATGGAAACTGTTACAGGGTTTAGCTCGTGGGACGGTCGAGAGCTAGGGTTTGGCGGTTGTCCCTAGCATTCCCGCGTCCAAGTCGGGTGGCCGGTGCTATCCGAGTGTTGAACAACCTACCGAGCATTTATCCGTGATGTGGGCAAGTCCAAGGTCTGACTGGCGCATGTGGTCTATCGGGCGAGTTGCTGTGCAGGCGAGCTACCGTGC
>JAURVB010013424.1:0-40051 GCA_033002965.1 Piper betle | reverse complement strand
TCATTCTGAGATTAAGTTGTCTCCCAAGTCATTCTGAGATTAGTCATTATCTCTTAGTTCATTCTAAGATTAGAAATGTCTCTCAGCTCATTCTGAGATTAGGTAGTCTCCCAGGTCATACTGAGATTAGTCATTGTCTCCCAGTTCATTCTGAGGTTAGAAATTGTCTCCCAACTCATTCTGAGATTAAAAATCGTCTCCCGGCTCTTTCTGAGATTAGCGCCAACAAAGGCTACGAGTTTGGGAAAATACAATATTTTAAATAATTATGCCAGTTTGGGAAAATACAACATTTCAAATAATTTTACCAGTTTGGGAAAATACAACATTTCAAATAATTATACAAACTTGGATATTTCAAACTTGCAGTTGCGACCAATGATCCTAATCTGAATGAGAACATAGAATTATATATAAGTACAATTTTATTCGAGTCGGAATGCATGTAGCTATATGTCTAATATATACATTAAATTTTTTGACAACATAACATGTAACAATTCAAAATTATTAAATATTAAATTCTCAACAAATCTAGTGAGATAATTAATTTTTTATGTGATATAATCATTTAAGTCCTACTTTACATTTTAAATTAATTATCAAAATCATAATTAATACCTAACAATTGATAAAATAATTATTACTAATAAACAAGTATTTAATTTTCCTTTGCGATGATAATTACTTAACCCCAATCTTAATGATTTAGTTTATAGTTATAATTTTAAATCGCTACTATTATTTATAGTAATTTAATCAATTAAGTTGTTCGATTAAATTATTTAATATATTTTGTATTTTTCAAAATATTATTACTATAATCATTTTAAATTATTCGACTCAATAAAGTTTCAAACTTTATTTATTTTCATTATTCTATTTAAGTTCGACGCTAGTGATTGCTACCCAACTATAGTTTAAAACCCATTTTCTACATTACTAACTTGTTATTAAAATAATCACTTATTTACATAATATTAAATTTAATATGGTAAAGGTAAAATCTTTATTTTATTAATTACTTATAACCGTACAATTAATTTAATTGCTTGTTGTACCAAATAATTATCGACCTTTTATCATTACCGTATTTTTTTCTTACTCATGGCGATTTCGTACAATAATTAATTAGTTTAGTAACATTAACCCATAACCCATTAAAATAATTATTTTTAAAGATTTATTACATGTTCGTATTATTTTTAACTCGAGTCAGTATCGACTCAAGTGTTATTTACAAGTTGGTATTATTATTTAACTCGAGCTGTGTCGAGTCAAGCATTATTTACAAGTTTGCCACCCAAGGTAAGTTTCTTCTTCTTCTTCCCCGACGCCATCCCTTGTTCATGACAGCAGTCGCCCTCTGGCCACCACCGGCGATCGTCTCTGGCCGCTGACGATCATCGCTGCCCAGCCTTGCCATGCCGTTGCGGTGTCTCCCTGGCCAACTCCTGTTGCTTTGCAGCTGTAGCGATGCCCGCATCGCCTACCTAGCAGCGCGCTCATGTCGCCGATTCCACCGCTGGCGAGCATTGCCACATCTATTGGGTGGTCGCCTCGACACACTCGACCCCCTCTCGACCTTCCCCATCCAGATTGGAACCCGTCACCACCCAGGACGGCTGGATTTCTTCACCCACCGCCGCCTCTATTTTTGCCGCCGTCCTCTATTTTTTACCATGGACCACCCCGGGCCGGTTTTCATACATGTCAGATCAACCCTACACTAATCGAAGAAGAAAGTAGGATCTTCTTCCGACGTCGGAACGACCATGGCCACCGATTTTCGGCGAAACTTTGCCTGCGCTTGCCCATCTTGCCAAAACAGGGGACTCGTTGGCCAACAGTCATGTTTAGTTTCTTTATTGTTGATTTTAAACTTTAATCCTCATGATTCTAAAGCTTATTATCAAATTAAAATATGCATGCAAGAAAATTAAGAAGAAGGAGATAGGAAGAATACCTAAGCAAGGAAGAAGACACGCCGGTAAGGAAGAGGAGAAGAAAATGCGAATGAAGGTTAGGGTGGAGGACATCCTTAATAATATAAAATGAAATGATGGCTAGGGTATGTGAAAACGTAGTTCATTTTACCGGGTAACTGGGTAAATAATAAAATATAATAATTAACCGGGTATTGAATATAACACGTTCGGTCCTTCCCAATCCCAAACTGAATTCGCGTCTTTTTTTTTTCACGGTCTTTACAAAGAGGAAGAGGAGGAAGACGAAGACGAGATAGAGGAAGGAAGAAGAAGAAGAAGAAGAAGAAGAAGATGAGGAAGAGAAAGAGGATGAGGATGTGAACGAGGACGAGGAAGAGGATGAGGACGAGAAGAGGAAGAGGAAGAGGAAGAGGAAGAGCACGAAGAAGAAGAGGAAGAAGAAGAGAAAAATGAAGAAGAGGAAGGAGAAGAGGAAGAAGAAGAAGAAGAAGAAGACGAAAAGGAACAAGAAGAAGAAAGAGAAAGTAGATGAAGAAGAACAAGAAGAACAAGAAGAAGAAGAACAAGAAGATGATGAAGAGGAAGAGGAAGAAGAAGAGGACGAGGACGAGGATGAGGATGAGGACGAGGAAGAGGACGAGGATGAGAAGAGGAAGAGGAACAGGAAGAGGAAGAGGAGGAAGAACAAGAAGAAGAAGAAGAAGAGGAGAAAGAAGAAGAGGAAGAACAAGAGCAAGAACAGGAAGAAGTAGAAGAAGAGCAAGAACAGGAAGAAGAAGAGGAAGAAGAAGAAGAAGAAGAAGAAGAGGAAGAAGAAGAGGAAGAAGCAAAGGAAGAAGAGGAAGAAGAAGAATAAGAAGAAGAAGAAGAAGAGGAAAAAGAGGAAGAAGAAGAGGAAGAAGAAGAAGAAGAGGAAGAAGAGGAAGAAGAGGAAGAAGAATAAGATGAAGAGGAAGAGGAAGAAGAAAAGAGGACTAAGACGAAGAGGAAGAGCAAGAGGAAGAGGAAGAGGTGGAAGAGGTAGAAGAAGAGGAAGAAGAAGAGGAAGAAGAAGAGGAGGAAGAAGAAGAAGAAGCGGAAGAAGATTATGATGATGATGATGACGAAGACGAGGAAGAAGAGGAAGAGGAAGACGATGAGGACGAGAAGAGGAAGAGGAAGAGGAAGAGGACAGAAGAAGAAGAAGAAGAAGAAGAAGAAGACAGGAAGAAGAAGAGGAAGAAGAAGAAGAAGAAGACGAAGAACACGAAGAAGAAGAAGAAGATGATAATGATGATGATGAAGAGCAAGAAGAAGAAGAAGAAGAGGAAGAAGAAGAAGAAGAAGAGGAAGAGGAAGAGGAAGGAGAAGAAGAAGAATGAAGAAGAAGAAAAAGAAGAAAAAGAAGAAGAACAAGAAGATGTTGATCATGATGATGACGAGGATGAGGAAGACGAGGAAGAAGTGGAAGAGGAAGAGGACGAGGACGAGAAGAGTAAGAGGAAGAGGAAGAGGAGGAAGAAGAAGAAGAAGAAGAGGAAGACGAGGAAGAAGAAGTGAAAGAAGAATCGGAAGAAAGAATGGAAGAAAGAAGAAGAAGAAGAAGAAGAAGAGGAAGAAGAAGAAGAAGAAGAAGAAGAAGAAGAAGAAGATGATGATGATGATGATGATGATGATGAGGATGAGGAAGAAGAGGAGGAAGAAGAAGACGAGGAAGACTAAGAAGAAGAGGAAGGGGAAGAAGAAGAGGAAGAAGAAGAAGAAGTAGAAGATGATGATGATGATGACGTGGACGAGTAGGACGAGTTAGAAGAGGAAGAGGAAGAGGAGGAGGAGGAAGAAGAAGTTGAAGAGGAAGAAGAAGCAAGTAGGAGGAGGAGGAGGAGGAGAAGGAGGAGGAAGAAGAAGAAGAAGAAGAAGAAGAAGAAGGAGTGAAGAAGAAGGAGAAGGAGAAGAAGAAGAAGAAGAAGAAGAAGGAGAAGAAGAAGAAGAAGAAGAAGAAGAAGAAGAAGAAGAATGAAGAAGAAGAAGAAGAAGAAGAAGAAGAAGAAGAAGGAGAAGAAGAAGAAGGAAGAAGAAGAAGAAGAAGAAGAAGAAGAAGAAGAAGAAGAAGAAGAAGAAGAAGGAGAAGAAGAAGAAGAAGAAGTAGAAGGAGAAGAAGAAGATGAAGAAGAATAAGAAGAAGAATAGAACAACAAAAAGAAGAAGTAGTAGTAATAAAAGAAGAAGAAGAAAAAGTAATCAAAAAAATAATCCCAATGATTTGGCTCGACTTGCAGCTTGTTTGCCTGGACCAAGCAACCCAAATTGGTATCGTTAGACCTTGGGTAAATCTTTTGCTTGACTTCTCTACCTTGGATTCGTGCAGATGGTTATATTTTAAATTAAGTTGATGCTTTCAACACATAGGCAAAGTCATTTTTAGGAACAGAGTATTAGGATAATTGGCTACTCAATCATCCTAGATGACTTGTTCCCTAACTCAGTCACTGTTAATTTGTTTCTATAAGATAGACATGCATATAATATAATTGTTTTAAATAAATGGCCTACCTATCATGCTTCTTGATGACATAAAAACAGTAGAAAATAACTTTTTACAAGTAAATGGCTTGCTACCCTTCAGCCGTGCTGATTTGAATTAGTAGCTCTTGTTTAAAGACACCAATTGACATCCATATTCCTAACTTGACATTCATTTAGTATATTATAATACGTAAAGTTAGAGTTACATAAATTAATACTAGACATCTCTTACTTTAAATTTATTAATTTTAATGAAGAGATAACATTAAGAGTTACTAGGAATTCAAACCCTTACAAGACAATTAACCAGCAACAATTTCCTATTGTAGACAATATATTATTATATCCTATAGACCTTAAATACATAACCATTAAATAATAAATGGTTTTGGAACCATAATTTTAGCAATCTCCCACATGGTTTTAATACTTTTATCATATGACAAAAGTTGGATGTGACACTCTCATCTTCACATACGCATATACATGTAGTTAACTTGGGCCTACATAATATGCAGACAAAATGATCAAACGCTCGAGAATATGAAATTGTCATCATGGTTCCATGGGCACTCACACACATTTAAAACTTCATACCTAGGCACCCAAAGTAAAGTTCTTTATTGGTTGAAGTATGAACCATTAAGGAATTGTGCCCTAAGTAGTCCATAGTCCTGAACAATTTGAGACCGAGTTGTCGCTCCCTAATTGGACTCTTAAGTATGCATTCATAGAAATGTGTGTACAATCCTATTAGGATTATACGTTAGATCTGAGGACTATAAGTTAGTGCAAAAACATGCGTACAATCATGCACTTCGATTTAACAATGCATTCAACTAGTAATAACACAACAATACGCACACATCAAACTAGTAATAAAACAATGCACAAGTAATGACCTTAATTCTAAATGCATAAACCCTATTAAGGTCGTCACATGTCTCATCATCCTAACGTGCTTGCATAACATATTTTCTATACATAATTCAGGAATTATAACATGAATTATTAGAATATGAACATGCAAAATCTAAGAATATTATAAATTAATCGATCACATTCCAGCAATATTAGCACTATATACGTTTTAATGTCCATAAAGTATACTAATAATATAATAATTATCTCAACAAAGGTCCACTAATAAAATACTAATGGAAGAAAATAAAACTAGAACTAATGCTGAGAGTTCCATCTCTTCGCTCTTACGTACTTATACCTGTGTATTTGCAAACATGTCCTCCCTGTATCTAAGAAGGTACTGAGTCCATTTCTAACATACGCAGTAAATAATAAATAGAAAAACATAAGTCTATACTCAATCGATTAAACCTGATAAAACTCGACTAATCATAAAATAAGCATCACTTAAAAAATAAATAATCATTAACATAACCATGTATAACAATTTGATTAAGAAAAATAAAATAATTTATTTAATTTGGTTATCCATCCTTAACACTTAGTTAAATTTCACCTTTGTAACTAACTAGTTAGTATGGTAGTTTCTAGCTAAGGCTTCTTGAACACTATAATACTAAGTTAATTAAATTAAATAGAAAATACTTAGTTAAATACCTTTTCAACTAACGAGTTAGTCTTGGTAAATAACTGAAAAATCGACTAAGTCTTTCACCTTTATAAGAGTTGGCTCTTTAAGACTTATGACAACTACGTAAAATGGACTTAGTTCCTTCATCAACCTGGACCCACATAGTAAAGCAGAAGTGATCACATGTGCTGTCAAAATAGTGGGTGGGATATTGGGGTTAACAGTGCTTACTTAAGGGAGATGTGTCGTACATATTAGCATAACACGTCTGTTGAATTGATAAAACTGGTGCACTTTAGTACATGAAGATAACTAAATACTAGTACCTAGGCACATGCATTATATAAATCATATGACATGTTGATTTAACATAGCATAAAAGGATTAAATATCTGAGTAATCACATAAAACAAAGGATCACAAAATTCCCCAAATAACCACTAAACACGGACCATGGACTTGTTGACGAGGTCTAGGTCTCAACTACCTGAACTGCTACTTGTGGTGCTATTTTATTGCATCACACAATTGCATGCTTCATACAAATAGTAAAGTGATGAGTGAGATCATTCCCACGAAGATTTGATATTTTTGTACAATTGTTGATACAAAGATTTATTATCCTTAGAAAACTATTTGCAAGGAGTATGCAACTCTAGTTGATTCAAAAGGAGCAACGACGTGAAGCTTGTGCAACTAATCTAATTCAGAAAATAGTTCAAGGGCATGGAGATATGAAACAACAATTAAAGTTAACAAAGGTCCTCTTAATAAAAAATGGACTTGGGATGTATAATTTCACCTAGTTAATAAATAACATGGCTTGTCATGTTTATCAAGTTATACATGCTTGGAATTGATATCCGGGAAATGAGTTTAATTGTAAAGGGCTTAATTTACATATTACAATCAACTATCATGGTCTCATTCTACATTCATGTATAAACAAGACCACGTTGATGCATTTTGAACTACTCCCTTATATGGATATTATGACTTTGTGTATTCCTACAATCAGAATCATAAACTATTTCCTTCTAAGAGATCATAAAACAATATATTCGTAGTGCTCAATTGAATCTCTTACTTATGCAAGAGTTAGCTATTGTAACACCCCTATTTCAGTTCACTTAAAGAACAAAATCAGAAATGTTACGATCGAGTCGAGTTATGTTTAAAGTTGTCAATCTGTATGACTGGATCGATAAAATATATCGAAACAACCTAATTGTATTAGTTATTTTTCGGACCAGTAACATTCATTACTGACGGTTTTCATATAATATATGTAGGTTATGCAAATCCTGAGTCGACTTTGGTGGGAGGACAGACAAACGCTATGCACACTTAAGATCAACACAATATTTACTTTCATGCATTTATTTATATTTGATTTGTTTTGATCCTTATTTGACAATATCTTCTATTGTCATGATACCAAGAGGGTTACTTTGATCTATTTTATCGATCGAGTCTTACTGACCAACAATATTAAACATGACTTGACATGATCGTAACATTTTTTATCTGGTTCTTAGGTGAACTGAAATCAGGGTGTTACAAAAGCATACAATCATGAATAAATAGATCAATAATAAATATATAAAAATAATCAATACTCTCATCGTAAAAGAATAATATTGTATACTATATACGTAAATGGCTAAACACGAGTAAACATTATATATACTCGTGTTAGTAATCATATAAACAATTAAATAAATAAACGCATAATAATTATATAAATAAATAATTAATTATTTAATTTTAATTAAAAATGAATAATAATAATATCATAGTCATCATTACAAAATACACAATTAAATACAATTAAATTATAAAATACATGCAAACATATAAATAGATAAATAAATAAATAAATAAATAATTACAATTTAATAATATAATAAGACTAATATTAATAAGTAAATATAGTATTATTAATAACAAATAATCATGTAAACATTTATCATAGTCAAAAAATATACAAATAATAAGAAATTAATCATCATGAATAAATAAAATAATTAATAAAAAAATACTCTTAACATCCAAACATGCTATATAATGTGAATATGCATATAAACTAATGTAAGGGGGCTTTCGAATTACTGAAAATGGTCGAGAAACAGTAGAAAACGAGCTGAACTGGACTGAACCAAGCTGAACTAGGCCAAACTAAATGGACTGAACCAACCTGGGCTAGAAAATGGGTTGGGTTGGTTGGGCTGACCTGAATAGGATGGGCAGGACTGAACATGGGCCCGTAGCTGGCAGACTCTGGCTAGCTAGGCGGACGCAGTCACATGTTGGCAGACATAGTCACAGCTGGCAAACATGGTCGCAGGCAGGTGGGTAAACAGGCTGGACCGGGAGGTGGCAGTGCCCGTTGCTGAAATACACCCTTGGTGATGCGGCGGAGGTTGTCATCAGTGGCAATCAAACGAGGAGAGGATGGGGAATGTGATGGTGGTGACGGTCGGAGGAGTATGGTCACTGGTCTGTGAAAACGACAAGAAAAGGGGTGGATTGCCCCCAACGCCGCCGGTGGCGATCACGGCCATGGAAACGGTCGTGGGTGGCCTCAAAATGGAGATCTTGGGGAGGGAAGCCGTCGGGGTGGTCGGCTTCCTCAAAGGACACTTGCCGTCGCTAGAAAATGGCCTAAAAGGGTGTGGCAGTGGCGGAAAATGAGTTTGAAAACATCGTCGCCTATGGCTACTGCAGCGGCTCCAATGGCGATGATGGGGATAGACTAGTAGCCGGCCACGAGATGGTCACAGCCGTACCGATGCAGTGGCTGGAGGTGAGCGGTGGTCACCGGCGTCGAGCCGAAGTAGCAGCGGCATAGCAGTGTAAAATTTCAAAATCGTAGAAACATTGGAAATCAATGGGTGAAGATAAAGCTGAGTGGACAGCTCAGATATTGCCACATGGCACGATTGGGACGTCCGACAACTTGTGACCTAGTAGGGCCTACCATGGGTATAGGTACTATACATATAGATGGAAAGCTCGAATCGAGACCGTCAAAATTCCAAACTAACTCGAGCCATAAAATTGACTCTATAGGCGGGAATCAAGGCAATAAAGTTAATTGGGACTTGAACCCTCAACAAAATCAAGCTGGGCCTACAGGGGCACAATTGAATGATCTAAAATTCCTATGCTACATGCAAATGACCTGAAAAATCCCCAAATCGATACTAAACGCTACAATGACCTAGATCTAAGCCAAAAATCTTGGCTAACATATACAAGCAAGTCTGTATACCTCAATATACACTAATAACACATGATCTTATCATTTGCAAGTCGGGCATACTCAGCCACTATAACATACTCATACGGCCATCTAGGCCCATACTTATAATATAAAAGCTTGTCTGGCTCGAGCTCGGTCGAACCAACTTGAGATTGCCCAAATTGGGCAAAACTAAAATCAGGTAAACCCCTAAGCCAAAACTAGGGTTTTACAACTCCTCTCCTCCTTATAAAAATTCCGTCCTCAGAATTTCTTACATTAACTACAATCAGAGGACTAAAATGAAGATGTCATCTTACTTATAAACTGGTAGCTCTCCCTCAAAAGCACATGGTCTAAACGTACCAACATGAAGATAGATCTGTAAATGCTAACAAAGCTCACTAGCTCCTTACTAATTAGTGTTACACTATGTACTTGACTGAAATTAACCCTTGGGTGCTTAGCTTGACCTTATTACTGATCTATAATAGACATCTTTTTGGCGATATAGACTTGGTTCACATATGACCTTGTCCAACTTGTTCAAAATGGCTTTTCCTTGTTCGATTACTTATTAACTTATTTCCTTTTCATATCCGATCAAACCTTTATAAAGAGGTTCTTTAACATCTTACTTCCATCAAGAAAATTTCCTTTTTATATCATATAATCTTATTATTTCTACTAGATCAATAGTTCGGTCAAGACTGATTATCCAAAACAAATTTTTTGTTCATTGACCACATTTTAGATTTTTTAAATTTTACCGTTGACTTGTAAAAATCACTACTCTGTGTATAAAATTCTAATTAACGTGATTCTTTTTTACATTAGAAACTGAGATGTAGAAACTAAGATGTCTACTTTTTGCTCTAAAATTTTAGAATTTTGGGCTCAAAATCCGAGATTGAAGTTGATGTGCCCAGCCTCTCCAATACTCAAAAACGTAAGAGTTACCATGTATTACATTCTATAAGTGCATAGATTAATGGAGATGTTATGTTTATTTACTACTATTGTTTATTCCTAGTGGCTATGTAAAAGAGTTGTTTCAAGGTTGTGATACTCTGAATCCGGCTCGCTCGCTAACTGAACTAGACAATCATAAATCCCAAGTGAATCTACTCTCGGTGCCTCGAGATGGAAGATGTTGATCACTATGCATTGATGAATGTACGGACTCCTATCATGCTGCTACATGGATGACAGGACAACTAGTTTATAAAATAAAATAATTACAATAAAATCGATAGAAATCCTAAAAATAAAACAGATAGAGCCTCCCTTAAAAACACAATTAGGGGCCACCCTGTCAAATCATCATGTATAAGTATATAAAACCATCTACATCCATTACACAATATTTTTCACATAAACATTTAATTTAACCACATCAAAGTATCCTACGTTTTAGGGTCTCGACCCACCTGCTCATTTGTTCATCTTCACCTTTATCATGCAATATTTACACTAATATATATATATATATATATATATATATATATATCAGATCTTGTTATCATTCTGCATTTCTATATACCAAAATCTTCATCATATGTATTTTATTTTTTTCATAATGACATAAAAAAGTAATTAAAATAGTCAAAACAAATATTCGGTCAGCGCACGTGTGTGTGTGCACGTAAGGTAGGCCTCTTCTCCTTCGTCCAAACTGTGATATCCAATATTTAATCCTCACTTACATATATATAAAGAAAAGCGTCAGTAACAAATTTTACTGGTCAAAAAATATAACTACATAACAAACTAGCGAATGAGAGCAAACTCTCATTTTGAATACAACTTTTATATACTTCTTGTGAACACTCCTAAGGGCATCTACTGTAACACCCCAATTTCGGTTCACCTAAGAACCGGATCAGAAATGTTATGATCAAGTCGAGTCATGTTTAATATTGTTGGTCAGTAAGACTCGATCGATAAAATAGATCAAAATAACCCTCTTGGTGTCATGAGAATGGAAGACATTGTCAAATAAGCATCAAAACACATCAAATATAAATAAATGCAAGAAAGTAAATACTGTGTTGAGCTCAAGTGTGTGTAGCATTTATCTGTCCTCCCACCAAAGTCGACTCAGGATTTGCATGACCTACATATATTATATGAAAACCGTTAGTAACGAATGTTACTGGTCCGAAAAATAACTAATACAATCTGGCAAATGGGTATTCCATTACCCATGAAAACTTATGAAACTTCAAGATAGCCTCACACTGGGCGGTAAGCAAACATACTTAAGCAATTGCCGGCTCGCATGCATGGCTCATAATCATATTCATACATACATACAGCGCTTATGCCCTCACACCTTCCATATCACCCGCCACGGTACTCGAGTGGCAAAAGGAACAGTTAAGTTAGTGCCACATATTCTAGAAATATGCTGCATTACGCAGTACCATCATACACACGACACTACCTCATGGTTTGAAGGAGTACTAGTGCGATTCATACATATCTCCATACCGCTCACTCTCTTATTTGTGAAATCCGTAAAAATGCGCGTACTTATATAATAGGCTTAGGAAAGAGGCTTATATCATAAATTTCTAGAGCTTAAGTTTGAAAACCAACAAGGGATCTCATCCTTGTAGTTTTATTAAACATGCGTAGAAAATACAGCTAAATGGCCTGACATCGGAGGGATCCGATAAAACTCCGCCGATGTCGTCGTACGTATAAAACACGATCAAACTCTACACGCAAGGAGTCAAGCAGAGAGAGAGAGTCCTACGGACCTGTGGTCCAAGCTCCAAGCGTATCTGCACATCTACGGTGAGCTCGGACTCCGAAACCTACATCGGAACCCACTACTAAGTAAAATACTAACATCTCTATATGATGCATGCTCGTGGTGTGTGTCTCATATCATCAATACATCATAATAAAGAAAATAATGCTAACAAACTTATAACTAAACATCTGGCACGCAAATCCAAACATAATAACAATGAATAAATAAATAAATACGCACATAGATAATTAGGTAAATAATAAATACATGAACATAAATAATACCATAATCATAAAATAATAATATAATTACACTATATAAATATACAGGCCAACACGAGTAAATATCATATATACTCATGTTAGTAAACATATAAATAATTAAATAATTAAATAATAATTCAATAAATAAATAAATAAATAAATAAATAGTTAATATTCATTAACATGAATGATGATAATATCATAGTTATACAATATAAGAATGCATAATTAAATACAAATAAATAATAACATACACTTGAACATGCAAATAGATAAATAAATAAATAAATAAATTTACAATTTAATAAACATAATAAGACTAAAATTCATAAATAAATATAATATTAATAATAACAAATAATCATGTAAACATTCATCATATATGATAAACATATAAATACAAATAAATAAATAATAATGAATAAATAATAATTAATAATTAAATAATTAAATAATTAAATAAAACAATAAATAAAGAAAATCATCATAACATCTAATTATGCTAAACAATGTGAATATGCATCTAAACTAATATAGAAGTTCTCGAATTACCGAAAACGGTGCAAGAACGGATGAAAACGGGATGAACTGGACTAAACCAAGCTGAACCAGACCAAACTGAAAGTGCTGAACCAACCCAAGCTAAAAAATGGGCTGGGTTGGCTGAGTAGACATGAACATAACAGGTGGACTCAGACTAGCAAACTTGGGCAAGATCACGTGGACACGAACATGGGCAAGCAAATGCGGTTGTGGGCAGGTGGACCGCGAATGGGGTGAACTGGCGAACGACAGGATAGAGGGTGATGGTGCCCGTCACTAGAGAATGCCGACGGTGGCGTGGCTGGGGTGTTTGCTGGTCCGGATCAATAGGGGGGAGGATGGCAGAGCTGGTGGTGGTGATGATTGGAGGAGCCCGGCCGCTGGTTAGTCGGAAAACGGCCGAAAAGGGGCGGCATCGCCGCCATGTATGGCGACGTGGCCGACGACAATTGTGGACATGACAGTGGATGGTGTTGGTCCCAAACTATAGATCTTGGCGAGGGGAAGCCATAGGGTTGGTCGGATCGGTCGATGGTGGCTCGCCGGCCCCGAAAAATAGCCCAAACGGTGGCGGTGGTAATGATAAACAATGATAGAAAACTTGGTCTCCGATGGTGACTGCAACAGTGCTAGTGGTTGTGAGTGGTATGAATGGAAAGCCGACTGTGAGTTGGTATTGGCCGTACTCAACTGGTGGCCGAAGGAGCACTGGGGTCTCACCGGTGGTGAGCCAAAGGGGTGGTGGCGGTAAAGGTAGAAAACACTGAAAATAGGAGAAAACCTCAAAACTTATATGGGAAGCTAGGGTTGAGTGGACAGCTCAGATTTTGCCACATGGCATGATTTGAGTGTCAGACAACTCAGTGGCCTAGTGGGGTCCACCTATGGGTATATATGTAATATACTTATGGACAGAAAGCTTGGATTGAGACCGTCTGAACTTGAAACTGACTCGAGTCATGAAATTGACTCTAGAAGCGGGAATCGAGGCAAGAAGGGTAAATGGGCCTCGAAACCCTAAAGGTAATTGAGTTGGGCCCACAGGGCACAATCCGGATGGTCAAAAATTCCTATGCTTGCATGCAAATGAACTACCCAGAAAATCCCAAACGGATACTAAACGCTGCATCGGCCTAGATCTAGGCCTAAAATCCTCATAAAAATCATATGTATAACTCGTGTATACACTGATAACTCATGCTCTACTATATCATAACTGAAACTATCATATACATGTTGGGTATACTCAACGTCAATAACATGCTCATATGGCCATCTGGGTCTCATACTCATATTCATTAATTTATTTTGGCTTGAGCTCGTCGAATCAATTCGAGACTACCCAATTTGGACAAAACTAAAAATGGGTAAAATCCTAACCCAAAAAATGGGGTTTTACATCTATTGAGGAGCCACCGGTCTGTAGACTGGATAGCATCCCAAACTGATTGGCTTTATGCCTCTCTCGGCATTTTCTCATTTTCCTGGTCCCTTGGGACTACTAGTGTAACACCCTAAATCCGGTTCACGCTCGGGAACTGAACCGGAATGTCACGAGTCCTAATTGGGTTGGCTAACTTTGACCCAACCCATGTGGATCAACTCTCAGTGTCTCGAGATGGAAGATGTCAATTGATATGCATGGACGAATGAACAAATATAAACTTAACATGCTACTACATGGATGACATATACAAATATATATATATATATACACACCAAAATTTTCATTCACATGGAATTCTAATTTACTGTATGTTAGTCATGTAAGTTGCATGTAGGTTCATGCAAAATAAAATTACACTAATGTATAATTTTATGACCTCATCACAAGTCAGGTATGTATAATAGGTAGAACATCGTATTTTCCTTGTTGGTAGCCTTGGTCGGCCTAAGCCCAGATTCGACCACCATGCACCGAGTGCAACCAGGGTCAAAGAATCGACTCAGTCCGATACTAGGTCGTATTATGTGCGTAAAGTTTGTAATGCATTAACATTGTTTTAGAGTAGTGATAGCCTCCCCATAAAAATGCTATGGCTAGGGTGAGTAAGGCACAACGATTCCTCCATCGCACTGGAGTGCAGTGATAGCCTCCCTATAAAAAGGCTACAGCCGGGGTGTATGAGGCACTGCACTAGAGTTAGCAGTGAGAGCTTCCCACAAATGGGGCATAGCAATCACCTTAGTGCAGTGATAGACTCCCCATAAAAAGGCTACGGCCGGGGCGTGCAAGGCACTGGAACTGGAGTGCAGTGATCGCCGTAGAAACCCACGATTTGAGTCAGGGTTTTATATTCAGAACCGGTCGGTTCGACCGTTATTTTCGAGTCGAGTCAGTTTCAGAACAAGTGTACTGATCCGACGCCGGTCTCGTGTATGAGCCATGAGGGTCATGTGTACCCAAGTATATGATGATAATGTCATGAACACAGTAGAAAAGAATGAGTTATCAGAATATATGAGAGTATGCAGTTCAATTTTTTTATTATGATATATAATGGATCATAGAATTAGTTTTAGGCTGTTACCCACGTTAGGATGCGTTACGGGCATTTTGGGTGAGTTGATAGTTCTAGAGCATATCATTATGATATTTTTGGTGTTGTTTGATTTTACGGGATTTTTCCCAATTTTTATGAATTTCTTTTAGGATTTAATACGACTTAGTTATTATACTTGACTCGAGCCGGAGACGAGTCAAGTCTTAATTACAAGTTTGCGACCCAACCATTTCTTCTCCACCCCGACCTTTTCTCCCCCACGCCCAAACCCTAGCACCTGCGCCACCCCTGTTCGCGTGCCACCGCCACCACGGCCGATGCCGCCTGGCCACCGATTGACGCCGCCCAGCCCGGCCACGGCGTCGCGCTGACGCCCTGACCAGGCTCCGGCCACGAGCTGGCCGCCACAATGCGAGGAATTGCCACGGTGACGCAGTGCTTGCGTTGCCGATCGTGCCGCCGCCGACCGTCGCCACCACGATCAGGTGGTCGACTCGACGTCCTTGACCCTCCAGCTACCTTCCCCGACCAGAGCAGAGGCCATCGCCGTCCTGGCCGGCCGGATCTAGCCACCCATCGCCGCCGGCTCCATTTTATGCATTTTCTGGCGAGCCGCCACCTCCGTTGGCCGCGTCGACCTCATAGATGAGTCGGGCTCGCCGAGCCGGTTCCAAGGGTACCCAACACGACCACTTTCCGGCCAATAGACGCCGCCGGCAATTGTCGCCGGAAAACCACCGGAAGCCGCCGGAAAACTGCCAGTAGTTGCCGGAAAACTGGAATTTCTGGAATTCACGGGAATTCACCGGATCTTCCACGACACTCACCCAGTCGAGCCCGTTCGAGCTTCGGACGCCGATGAGCGCCGAATTTGAGATCCGAGACACGCGACGGAACCCTAGCTGTCGCCAATTGCCGACTACGTGAGGTATAATTACCTCCGATTGAGTTATTTAAAATTGATTATGATTGTTAGTATAACATGCTAGAATTGAATAATTGTCATGATAAATATATGAGTATGAGTGTAGTGATGATTGCATGATGCAATTAATTGAGAATGAATAGTGAGTGATCTAATGAGGTAGATCGAGTTGAGCATGCTAATCGAGTAATGTAACTTAGGAAAAATACAATAAAATTGGTAGGAATAGGATGAGTAGAATTATTTTCATATTTATGATTATTGATTGTGATTGATGTTTATTGAGTTTGATGCATCATTTAGTTAGCGGGCGTTAGTATTTAGTTTTGATGTGTAGGTACGGAGTAGGAGCTCGCCGCCTAGGTGCGATGACACGCTTGGAGCTTCTACCAGGTCCGTTTAGGACTCATCTGTTTTACTCTTTTCTATTGTATGTTTGTTTTAATACCTACAGGACGAGTTAAGTGGCGCTTTATCGGATCCCACTTAACTCGGGCCATTTAACCGAATAGTTTTCCGGATTAATAACCCCTCGAGGATGAGATCCCTCGAGGATGATTTCGAAACCAAGATCCACCACAAGTTGCCTTCGGGCCTATTATATAAATCCCTACCCAGCCCTATATATATATATATATATATATATATATATATAGCAATTTTCACGTTTTCAGTGAGACGAGAGATGGAGAAACCGACTGCACGTACCATGCAGAGGATGCCGTGACAGTCAAAGCGGGCTCTGGATTAGTGTTAGCGGACTGTTCCATTCCCGAAGGATCCTGACAACTCCGCGTTTGAGTTCCTCACACCCGGAGAACGTGGAGGAAGTTTACGGGTACTGTTTAGTACAGCGCATGTCCGGACTTGTGGTTCAAACGGTACTAAAGGCGACTGCCTGAGAGTACTCGACCTTCGTGCTCAAGGCCAGGAGAAATATGGAGGTAAGGAGATGGCTTAGGATAAAGTTTCACGAGAAGTACTGAAAAAGAAGTGCCGAGAGCGGCACAGTACCAGCAGCAGATCAGTAAGTTCGGGATGCTACCGGGTCTGCAGCCCAGTGGCTCCTCAGTAGTGCCCTTCAAAGTTTTCACGTGGAGTATATGATGTTTTCTTTCATATGAGAGTTTGCTCTCATAGCCAGCTTGTTATAGTTATTTTATTTTCCGGACCAGTAACACTTGTTACTGACGTATTTTTATACTATATGTAGGTAATAATCACGAGTTGGAGGAGCCAGCTTGGACGGAGGAGCAATGAGGTCTTGTACACACACACATGTTAGATTTCTGAATGTTTAATATTGTATTGTTATGTTATTATATTGTGAATGACATTTTCAAATGCATGAGACATGATAGAATGTGAACATGATCAGAGTATGCGCAGCGGAAGCGTGGTGGGTTGAAACCCCAGCTTCAGAATGAATTCATAATATGTTAGATTTTGTGTGAATGAAATCATGGATGCATGTGTATATATTTATATATATATATATATTATTTTGACAGGGTGGGCCCATAATTGCACTTTTAGGGAGACCCTGACGGTTTTATTTCAGGATTTTTACCGTAATTGTGTTGGTGTGAAAAATTGGTTGCATGTCATCGATGTAGTATCCTGTTAGGGTTTTATGGATTCATACATACATATAGCAAGTTGGATCTTCATCTTAAGACGCCGAGATTGGATCCGCACGAGTTAGGTTCGGGTTAGCCGACCTAACCGGGGCCTGTAACATGCCGGTTTGGTTCACGAGTGTGAACCGGATTTGGGGTGTTACATCACCTCCCATAAAAAGGCTACGGGCGTGGTGTTCCCCACAAAAAGGCTATTGCCGGGGTGTATGAGGCACTGGCATTGGAGACGGTAGTGGTAGCCTCCCCACAAAAAGGCTACGCCCTGGGTGTGCGGATCACAGTGGATACCTCCTCCGCATTGTTTTGGAGTATAGCGGAATCGGTCCACCACATATTGAAATAAGCATAAGGAAACAGTAGAATGTACTTAATTTGTGTTATCTATTATACTACTTAGTGTTGTAATCACTAACGCGGAATTGCCTCCGCAGGTGTGCAGATACGAAATTAGATGATTGACAACCAGGGCATGGAGCAAAATAAATATGAGGACTTCTTTTTTTATTTATTTGAGAAATAAGTGTGGCTAGTGGGAAACAGTCTAAGACTGTGGGATCTTTATATACGTTTTTGTTAAAAAAATGTTAGACATGTTTTCTTAATTGTGAGTAACATCTGACCAGTTAGGCCCACAATGTTGTAACAAATGGTGGGTCATTAAATTATATCTGCTATAGTCCAAGCAATAGTTGACATGTGATCCTTTAGTATTCTAATCAGCTTCTCTTCCGGCAACATAGTTGGCTCTGAAGAAATAATAACATGAAGAGTGTCATTAGGCCCTAAAAAGTATACTTGAGATGTTTTGGAAGTTGTTTTAACTCTAAAATAGGTGGTACTTCAACTGATGACAACAATTTGTGAAATTGAATATCTAAAGGTTCCACAACTCTAACTCGTCTAGGCAAGATCGGTTGCGAATCTAATACTTTAACCATTTCTTCCACATCAATATTTTCTTCACAAAGAGAATTTATCTCTTTATGTAATGAATCACTCAACTGACCACTTTGTACATTATTTTATCACTTAGTTCAATTATAGAACAATCATATGTTACATCCGGGCAATTCTTGGATTTAAAAATGTTGTATGTGACATAATCGTTGTTTACCCTAAGCGTAAGTTTTCCAGTGGCTACGTCGATCAGTGTTCTCCCGTGGAGAAGAAACCTCTCCCGACAATGAGTGGTATATCATGATTCCTTCATTCCATTTCAAGCACTACAAAATCTGCAGGAAAGATAAACTTATCAACCTATATTAGAACATCTTCAATGACTCCTTTAGGATATACCAATGATCGATCAGCCAACTGAAGTGTGATGTTGGTAGGAGCAATATCCTTGATTCCTAACCTTTTGAAAATAGAAAAAGGCATAAGATTAATGCTAGAACCTAAGTCACATAAAGCATTACAATGAACATTCCTTCCAATTGAACATGGAATCACAAATTTTCTTGGGTCTTTTATCTTAAGAGGTAGTTTTCTTTGGAGGACAGCACTACATTCCTTTGTCATGGCTATAACTTCATTGTCATATACTCTCCTTTTCTTTGCTAGAATATCCTTCAAGTATTTTACATAACTAGGCATCTGTTCAAGTGCTTCAGCAAAAGGTATGTTAATTTGTAATTTCTTAAATATATGAAGAAATTTTTTGAAATATTTCTCATCACTTTGTTTCCTCAATCTAGAAGGAAATGGTACCTTTTCTTCGACCTCATATATAAGTACTTCATCTTTGTCTTTCTCTTTGCTTCGGAGTAAGCTAACCAATGTATTGGGTTCACGTTCGTTGCTTGGCTTATCATCTTTTTCCCTAACTTCATTGGGTTGAACTGGTTCTTGTAAAGTAATACCACTCCAGGTTGTTATAGCTTTGCAATGCTCTTGGCCATCATTCCTTGGTTGTTCTGATTGGCTAGGAAGTACACCCTTGGGTCGCTCACTTGGTTCCTTGTTTAATTTCACCATAACTTGTTGCATAAACTATTGTTGTTGTTATTGCTGATTCTGCATAAATTGTTGCATAGTTTGATGCATGGAATTGAACATTTGGATCAAATCCGGTTGTTGTGGTTGAAAAGAAAGTGAAGGAGGTCGAGAATGCTGTGATGGTGGTGGTGGATTAGTGGGAACAGCAGCTGGTTGTGGAGAATTATTCCATGAAATGTTGGGGTTATTGCGCCAGGCCGCATTGTAGGTGTTGGAATAGGGTTTGTTGTTCCTATTAAAGTTACCTATATAGTTAACTTGATCTTCTGTACATTGACCTATAGAATGCCCTTGTCCACATCATTCACACCTTGGCTCCACAGCCTTAACATGTCCCTGCATATTAAGATTTTGAACTTGATTAGTTAAAGCACTGACCTGAGCAAATAAAGCAATAAGTGCATCTAATTCTAAAACTCTGATAGCCCTCCTTGGATGCCTTTCTTGTGTGGCATGATGGTCTCTAGGAACCATTAATTCTAGCAATTGGAAAGCTTCATGTGGGCTCTTCCTAAGAAATGATCCATTGGCCGCCGCATCAACTATGCTCTTTGTTTGCCTCAACAACCCGTTATACAAAGTTTGGAGTTGCATCCATCTTTCCATACCATGGTTGGGACACTTTTTAAACAATTATTTATATCTTTCCCATGCCTCAAAGAGAGACTCACCATCAAACTACAAAAAAGATAAAGTTTCATTACGTAATCTAGCAGTTTTAGAAGGTGGAAAATATTTTAACAAAAATTTTTTAGATAATTCATCCGAAGTGGTTATTGAATCTAATGATAACAACCATTCTTTCGCACTTCCTATTAATGAGAATGGAAATAACTGAAGGCGGAGAGCATCATCAGAGACACCAGGTTGCTTATACATATCACAAACAGATAGAAAATCCATGATATGCCTATTATGATTTTCAGTAGGCAATGCACTAAATTGTCGTATGGCTTGTAACATGTTATATGTAACGACCCGGCCCAAAGTGCAACGCAATGGGCTAAGTCATTTCTTTAAAATGGGTACCCCGAAAGTTAAAGATCTCTAGTCCATTCCTACTTATAAACAAGATCCTCTCCCAGTAGGTATTAGATGTGGGACTAAGTTGAGGGATCTCACAATCCACCCACCTTAGGAAATTTCGTCCCCAAAATGCCTATACTTGGCCCGTTGCAAGCCCCAGCCCATTACCTTTCTGGCCCATGACCGGCAGCCTAGCCAACGTTCCTAATCCAGCCCACCATCTAACATGTAACCAGGTCGGCTCTGATACCATTTGTAACGACCCAGCCCAAAGTGCAACGCAATGGGCTAAGTCATTTCTTTAAAATAGGTACCCCGAAAGTTAAAGATCTCTAGTCCATTGCTACTCATAAACAGGATCTTCACCCAGTAGGTATTAGATGTGGGACTAAGTTGAGTGATCTCACAATCCACCCACCTTAGGAAATTTCATCCCCGAAATGCCTATACTTGGCCCATTGCTAGCCCCAGGCCACCACCTTTCTGGCCCGTGACCGGCATCCTAGCCAATGTCCCTAATCCAGCCCACCATCTAACACGGAACCAGGTCAGCTCTAATACCATTTGTAATGACCTAGCCCAAAGTGCAACGTAATGGGCTAAGTCATTTCTTTAAAATGGGTACCCCAGAAGTTAAAGATCTCTAGTCCATTCCTACTTATAAACATGATCTTCTCCCAGTAGGTATTAGATGTGGGACTAAGTTGAGGGATCTCACATTAAATAGAACTAGTTTAAGCCCGAAGTAGGTCGTATCCACCGGTGGTGCAAAAATACTAGGTTGTAAACCTCTTGCAAGAGGTACAACCCATTCTTGGATTGCCCTGTTGTTATCATTAGCTACTGCTACAATCGGTGGAAGTGGAGGCATTTGTTGTTGTTGTGGGTCCATGGCTTCTTCTTCTATTGCTTCTTGTGCTCTTCTTCCAGTAGCACGCAAGTTTCTCAAAATCCTTTCAATCTCTGGATCATAAGAAAATAAGAGTGATTGCACTAATCGATGCATAAACAAATGATAACAAATAAATGATAGCAAGGAAGAAGACAATGATATAGTTTTTATTATTTTTTTCATTAAATCATACACTAAAATCTAAAAATAAAAGAAAACTCTCAAAATTCTAATCATAAATTAACTTAGAAAATTCGGTCTCCCCGACAACGGCGCCAAAAACTTGTTCGAATATTTTTAGTGACATGCAAGTATACACGGTCGAAACAAGTAATATAATGATAAATTCAAGTATCGTCCCCACAGAGAGATGAATTTCCTTAAATTAATTAAAGAAAATCAAATTAAGAGCAAAACAAAATAATTGACTTACATAAATCTAAATAATATCTTTAAATAAAAGGAGAAGCTAAAATGATAAAGCTCGTTCTAGAGTCGAATTTCCCTTTACATGAAATCAATCTTCATCAAATCTTACTCTTATCCTTTATTCCCTTGGATTGTTGATCTAGGATAATTATATGATATGGTGGCCCCCTCTCCTTTATGCTTCTATTATTTTGCCTCAATTTCTTCCTCCCAGTGATAATTGATTAATCAACAAAATAATGCATTAAGAATTGCCTTGCAATCGCATGCGGTGTTGTGTCTCTTCCGACCACAACGACAAACTAGTAAAAAGACTTGTCGTATGATGAATTATCAATGACTAATCTAATTAATTTCTCCCGAAATCTAATTAAACCTCAGTAGCGATTAAAAAGTATAACCGTAAACTAAATCATCAAGATCGGGGTTAAGTAATTATCATCGCAAAGGAAAATTAATTACTTGTTTATTAGTAATAATTATTTTATCAATTGTTAAGTATTAATTATGATTTAGATAATTAATTTAAAATCTAAAGTAGGACTTAAATAATTATATAACATGAATAATTAATTATCTCACAAGATTTGTTGAGAATTTAATATTTAATATTTTTGAATTGTTACATGATATGTTGTCAAAATTTTAATAATGATATATATATATATATTAGACATTTACTTGCATGCATTTCTACTCGAATAAAATTATACTTCTGTATAATTTTATATTCTCATTTAGATTCTGATAATTGGTCGCAGCTGCGAGTTCGAAATACCAAGGTCTGAATAATCATTTGAAATGGTCTACTTTCCCTTGTTGTTAGCCCTGGTTGGCCTGAGCCCAGATTTGACCATAAGCAATTAACTCAGTCCGACACGGGGCCGCACCTTTAAAATTAGTATGTATGTTATTATGTGTGTGCTTATAATTAATTAAAATGTAGTATTGTCCGTATAATTATTTGAAATGTTGTATTATCCCAAAGTCGCATAATTATATGAAATTGTGTATTTTTTTCCCAAACTGATAGCCTTTGTCAGCACCTAATGTCAGAATGAGCTGGGAGACAATGTTCTAATCACAGAATGAACTGGGAGACCATGACTAACCTCAAAATGAATTGGGGAACAACCCAATCTCAGAATGAGCTGGGAGACAATTTTCTAATCTCAGAATGAACTGGGAGACCATGACTAACCTCCAAATAAATTGGGGAACTAGTTAATCTCAGAATGAGATACGAGACAACATTCTAATCTCAGAATGAACTGGGAGACCATGACTAATCTCAAAATGAATTGGGCGACCACCTAATCTCAAAATGAGCTGGGAGACAATTTTCTAATCTCAGAATGAACTGGGAGACCATGACTAACCTCAAAATTAATTGGGGGACCACTTAATCTCATAATGCGCAGGGAGTCAATTTTCTAATTTCAAAATGAACTGGGAGACCATGACTAACCTCAAAATGAATTGGGGGACAACTTAATCTTAGAATGAGCTGAGAGACAATGTTCTAATCTCAGAATGAACTGGAAGACCATGACTAAACTTAAAATGAATTGGGGGACCATGACTATTCTCAAAATGAATTCGGAGACCACCTAATCTCAGAACGAGCTGGGAGACGATTTCTAATCTCAGAATGAACTGGGAGACCATGACTAATCTGAAAATGAATTGGGAGACGACCTAATCTCAGAATGAGCTAGGAGACATTTTTTAATCTTAGAATGAGCTGGGAGTCGACTTTTACTAATCTCAGAATGACCTGAGAGACAAATTACTAATCTCAGAATGACTGCAGGGATAATTACTCTTTACTTGTGTAATAATAATAATAATAACGAGTGAAATGATAATAGGGATTATATTGACTTGTTTCATTTAATTATGCAGCTTAGTAGTTTTATCACTAATGCGGAATTGCCCCTGCAGGTGAGCAGCATTGGACTTAAGAATAGAAGTGTGGTTAGTGGTTCTTTTACCAACCTAGGTATCGTGAATCGATAATAAAAATTGGACTTCCTTATTATTCTCTGGTGTTATAAATGTGGCTATGGGAAATGGTCCGAGACTGTGGGACGGTTATTTTATATTTTAGAGAACATGATTTATTGTCATCATTCATATTATACGTTGCGAGACATATTTGCGGTATTTCGATTCATGTTCTAGAATGTTACATTTACATATTACATATTTTTACGTAACACCTGGTCCGCTTCGGGCGGGTCGTTACAGGTGGTATCAGAGTCACGTTTCCCACAAGCTCACATTTTATAACTCAAGTACCTTGTTAAAAAGTCCAATAATTATCTTTTCCCACTGTCTTGTGTTATTAATTAACAAATGTATTCGCTAATAAGCCTAAGTCATAATACAAATAAAAAACATACTAATGAACCATTAAGGTTTGACATTTCAGATGGTAGGCACTCGTTGACACTCAAACCGAGCTAATCTGCCAAATGCGAACACCGAAAATGTATTTGCTTAGATCCTGATGACCATACAAGGACTGGCGTAGGCTTCCAAAAATACAAAATCTTTGGTTCAGAATATAGTTCAGCGGTTACCGGGAATGGTAGCAGGGCATGGAGCCTTAAACTCGGCAACAAGTCCCAGAAATCACCCAGATGGTGGTCAAGAAAGTGCCCAAGGGTGGGCAGGGTTAGCAAACCCGGGCGAGTAAGGGGAGCGTCCAAACCCAGTGCCACCGGTAGTCCGACAAGTTGTGCTGCCAGCGGTTGATGATAGTGACTGCTACAATGTGGAAAAATTTAGAAAGAATGGAGCTGAGGTATTTATTGGAGGGATCGATTTAATGAAGGCGGAGAGCTGGATTAACATTACCGAAAAAGAGTTTAGAGCTCTGTCTGTGCCCCACTGCCATTAAGTGAGATTGGCAATATGCATGCTTCAAGAGGAAGCATCTTACGGGTGGAAATCCATGGAGAAAACCACTTTCCATGCACAAGACATTTCCTCCATCGCGTGGGCAAAATTTGTGGCAGCTTTCATTGGACAATATTTTCCAGATCCCGTTGTCCAGAAGAAAAAACTGGCATTCACCAATTTGTTCAGGGGGAGGATTCAGTCTGGGGATTCAGTGGAGTTTGCCATTGACCTAGCACCTGGAGTGACATGAATTTCTAAAGCACCAGTCTTGACACTACCAAATCGTAATTAAGGATTCATAGTCTTCAACGATGCATCTTTGTTGGGTTTAGGATGCGTCCTTATGCAAGAAGGTAAGGTGGTGGCCTATGTCTCTCGTCAATTAAAGATTCATGAGCAAAATTATGCAACCTATCACTTGGAACTGGCATTTTTGCCCTGACGATTTGGAGACACTATTTGTATGGGGCCCAGTTTGAAGTATTCACTGACCATCAGAGTTCCCAGAATGACCTTAACCTTCGATAGAGGTGGTGGATAGAATATTTGAAGGACTACGACTTCCAAATCTTATACCATCCAGGGAAAGCGAATGTGGTAGCCGACGTGTTGAGTCGGAAGGGCAAAGTGGACAAAAGTTAGCAGCTAGCTAGACTTTGTGCCATGTCAGCAGAAGTGGTAGCTATCAACCTGGTGGAGCAACTAATAGGCTTACTGGCAAATTTGGTTGTTTCCAATGATTTAGTTGATCCTGTTAAGCTAGCACAAATGGGTGATGAGGAGCTGAATAAAATGTTGGACAAGATTCCTGACATTGTAGCTGATTAAAATAGTGTGATCAGATTTAGAGGAAGGTTGTGTGTACCCAAGGATAATGGACTAAGGCGGACTATTTTGGAGGAGGCTCATCGCGCAAAGTTCTCGATAAACCCTGGAGTTACTAAAAGTGCATGGGGTTCCAAAGGAGATAGTCTCCGACCGCGATCACCTATTCACCTCACATTTCTGGGAAGCTTTTCAACAAGCGATGGGAACTCAAATTAAGTTGAGTACAGTATATCATCCCCAAACTGATGGTCAAAGTGAGAGGACTATTCAAACTTTGGAAGATTTGTTATGAGCTTGCATTCTTGACTGGGGGGTGACTAGAAGAAGCACTTAGCCTTGGCTGAATTCACCTACAATAACTCTTATCAAGCCAGTATAGGGATGGCACCATTTCAAGCCTTATATGGTAGGCCTTGTAGATCTCCATCGTGCTGGCTGGAGTATACCGAAGCAGTTACAGTCAGGCTAGAGATGGTGAGGGAAGCAACTGAAAAGGTGAAACTCATTCGGTAAAGACTTAAGGCAGCTCATTATCTGTAAAGACCCGGAAATATATATATATATATATATATATATATATATATATATATTCGACGCGGTGGGATTGAACGTTGGTATCCATGAATTTATTTAAATTATTTACCCGCTACCCGGTTAATTATCAATTACCCGGTCAAGTGGAAAGGTATTAGTTAACTGGTTAAGTATTTTTACCCAGTTAAGTAAACCATACCATTTAACCGTTTAAACTAGTAGAGTGAACCGTATCACTTACCCATTTACCCGGCAACGAAGTGTGTTTTCATAAACCCTAGGCCTTCTTTCATTTTATAAGGAGAAGGAGGGGGCGTCATGCACATAAGCTCCTTGGACAAACGCCGGCTTCCCCATTGTTTTGGTAAGTTTCTGCCTCTCTGCTTCTTAGTTTGCATGCATACATATGATCAAAGATTATAATACAAGATAATCATGGAAACTAAGACCTGAAATCAACAAGAAAAAGGGAGGATGTAACTAGATTAGAACCAGGAATTCACCCACGAACATAAGTTGCTGCTGTGCAGCAATTCTTGTGTGTTTGTGATTAATTACAGCAACAAGTCATAATCTTTTGCTAATCAGTTGCTGCATCAACGTCCTTACTCATGTTGTAGTAATTAAAGGTGAGATTTCATAGAATTTACAACCAAGAATGGTAGCACGTCCTGCTGAAATTGCCAAGGATGGTAGCACGTCCTGCTGAATTGCAGCAACAGCACCATGGCGTTTGTGTCACGACCAGTTGCATATACCACGCTGTAGGGTAGTGTTTCTCTTCTTCTGGGCGTTGGGTTGTTGTGCGGGAAGAAGGGGACGCGTGGGGCGGTGCTTCTGGCCACGTCTGAGTCGCCATAGCAGCAGGTCGAGGTCGCCATGGCTGCTGGTTCGTCGCTGTGGTGGTGCAGTCGCCCTTTGATTGTTGCTGCTAATTTGGTTGCTAGGAAAGGGAGACAATGGGTGAAGGATAGGATCTAGATTTTGGTCGAAAGAGAAGAGCTTGGTGCTGGTTTTGGGTGAAGAGAAGAATGGTGACGGGAAGAAGAAGAAGAAGAAGAAGAAGAAGATTGGCAGTTTTGTAATTTCGGGTTGACTCGATATGGGTTGAGTTAAAAATCATAATAATAATACCAACTCGTGTTAAAATCATTGAAATAATTAATTTAAAGGAATATGAGTTAAGTGGTCAAAATAATAAATTTATAAATTATTACATGAAATTAATAAATTTAGATCACGATAAACGGTAATTAATTAATCGGCTGATTAAAAGCAATTAACTTAAATTGAAGGGTTATGAGGAATATTTAATAGAGACTTCACCTTTATCATATAAAAGTTATATTTGATAAGTAAAACAATTATTCTTATAATAAATTCGTAAAGTAAAATAATGGATCAATAAAAGATAACCGCGTAGAAATTACGCGATAGCATAATTAATTAAATAAAGTGTTGAACCTTATCGAATTAAATAAATTAATTAATGTGGCATATATTAAATATTTAGTTGCATGCATTTTCGACGCGAGTAAAATTATACGAATGTATAATTTTATGCTCCGTTCATATTAGGGTTAGCGGATTACAGTCGGACGAACCCGCAAGTCAGGTACGTATAATAGGTAGAACATCGTATTTTCCTTGTTGGTAGCCTAGGTCGGCCTGAGCCCAGATTCGACCACCATGCACGAAGTGCAACCGGGGTTAAAGAATTGACTCAGTCTGACACTGGGTCGTGTTATGTGTGTGAACCTTATGATGCATCGATATTATTTTGGAGTAGTGATAGCCGCCCCATAAAAAGGCTACGGCCGGGGTGAGTGAGGCACAACGATTCCTCCATCGCACTAGAGTGCAGTGATTGCAGCCCCATAAAAAGGCTACGGCCGGGGTGCGTGAGGCACTGGCACTGAGTGCAGTGATAGCCGCCCCATAAAAAGGCTACGGCCGAGGTGTGTGAGGCACTGGCACTAGAGTTGGCAGTGAGAGCTTCCCCACAAACGGGGCATAGCGATCACCTGAGTGCAGTGATAGCCGCCCCACAAAAAGGCTACGGCCGGGGTGTGCAAGGCATTGGCACTGGAGTGCAGTGATAGCCTCCCCATAAAAAGGCTACGGCCGGGGTGTGCGAGGCACTGGCACTAGAATTGGTAGTGAGAGCTTCCCCACAAACGGGGCATAGCCATCACCCGAGTGCAGTGATAGCTACGCCACAAAAAAGCTACGGCCGGGGTGTGCGAGGCACTGGAACTGGAGACAGTAGTGGTAGCCTCCCCATAAAAAGGCTACGGCTGGGGTGTGTGGATCACAGCGGACACATCCTCCGCATTGTTTTGGAGTTTAGCGGAATCGCTCCACCGCATATTAAAATATATATATGAAAATGGTGGAATGTACTTGTTTGTTTTATCTATTATACTACTTAGTGTTGTAATCACTAACGCGGAATTGCCTCCGCAGGTGTGCAGATCCGAGATTAGATGATTGACAACTAGAACATGGAGGAAAGTAATATGAGGACTCCTTTTTGTTATTTAATTGAGGAATAAGTGTGGCTGCTGGGAAACGGTCCAAGACTGTGGGATTTTATTATAAGTTATGATTTCTAATAATGTTTGACATAATTGCTTTAATTTTGAGTAACACCTAGCCAGTTAGGCCCACAATATTATCATGAAAAATGGCGGGTAGTTACAGGATCGACAAAAGTGTTACGTTGATACTTGAAGAAAGGACCTTGAGTTCCAAGTTGGGGAGTTTGTGTACCTAAAGACATCGCCTACGAAGTGGGTCGTCCGAATTAACATATCAGGGAAGCTGAAGCCAAGATTCATAGGACCATTTCCAATCCTGGATCGAGTTGGGAATTGTGCATACAGATTAGCATTGCCACCAAGCCTAGCTAGAGTATACAATGTTTTCCATGTGTCAATTCTAAAGAAGTATGTACAGCATGAGGATCATATCATCACAAATTTTGAAGACTTAGAGCTACAATCAAATTTAACCTACGAGGAAAAGCTGATATGCATCCTGACAAGAGATATAAAGACACTCAGGAACAAGGAAATTTCTTTGGTAAAGTATTGTGGAAAAATCAAGGGTCAGAAGAAGCTACATGGGAGACTGAACAAGAAATAGCAAGGAAATACCTTAGCCTGTTTGTGCCATAAGAGTTTTATAATTGTAGCAGCATGAACTAATCCAGAAGAAATAAATAAAGTTAATCATAATTGTCCTGTTGCCGTTATGATATTTTGGGGAAGAAATATTTCCAAGTTAGGGAGATTGTAAAGACCGAGGAAAAAAACGCGAACGAAGTTTAGGAAGGACCGAACGTGTTATATCCAATACCCTGTAAATCCTACTCGGTTAATTGTTTACCCATTTTATTATTTACCCGGTTACCCGGTTAAGTGAAATACGGGTGTTTTCACATACCCTAGCTGTCATTTCATTTTATTTTATGAAGGACGCCCTCCACGATAGCTTTCATTCGCTTTTTTTCTCCTCTTCCTTGCTGGCATGTCTTCTTCCTTGCTTAGGTATTCTTCCTAACTCCCTCCTCTTAATTTTCTTGCATGCATATTTTAATTTGATAATAAGCTTTATAATCGTAAGGATTAAAGTTTAAAATCAACAAGAAAGAAACTAAACAGAAATTAAAGTTTAATTTGGCCGACAAGTCACCTGTTTTGGTGAGATGGGAAACACAGGCAAGGTTTTGCTGGGAATAGGTGGCGACGATCATTCTGACGTCTGAAGATGATCCACCTCTCTTCGTCGATAACTGTAGGGTGGATCTCCCGTGTGTGGATGTCTGCCTGGGTGGTAAATGGCCAAAAATAGAAGAGGGCAGCAAAAACAGGTGCAATGGCGGTGGGGGAAGAAATCCGGCTGTCCTGGGTGGCGACGGGTTCCAATATGGCCGGGGAAGGTAGATGATGGTCGAGGGTGTTGAGGCGACCACCCAATTGAGGCGGCGATGCTCGCCGACGGTGGAATCACCAACACGAGTGCGCCGCTAGGTAGGCGATGCGGGCCTCGCCGCGGCTGGAAGGCGGCCGGAGTTGGCCGGGGTGACACCGCAATGGCATTCCAAGTCTAGGCGGTGATGATTGACGGCTGCCGGAGATGATTGCCGATGGCAGCTGGTGTCGGGAACATGGGATGGCGCCAGGGGAAGAAGAAGAAGAAGAAAATTACTTTGGGTCGCAAACTTGTAAATAATGCTTGACTCGACACAGGTCAATTTCAATAATAATACCTACTCGTAAATAACACATGACTCGATACCGACTCGAGTTAAAAATAATTCAAACTCATAATAAATCTTTAAAAATAATTATTTTAATGGGTTATGGGTTAAAGTTACCAAACTAATCAATTATTGGACGAAGTCGACACGGATAGAAGTAATAAAAATAGGGTAATGATAAATGGTCAATAATTAATCGGCGTAATACAAGCGATTAAATTAAATCGGACGGTTATAAGTGATTAATAAAATAAGAATTTTACCTTTACCTTATACAATTTAATATTAAGTAAATAAAGTGATTATTTTAATAACGAGTAAGTAATGTGGAAAATGAGTTATTAACTATAGTCGGGTAGCAATCACTAGCGCCGAACATAAAGAGAATAATGAAAATAAATAAAGTTGGAAACTTTTTTTAGTCGAATAATTGTATTAATAATATTTTTGAATAATAAAAATTATTTTAAATAATTTAATCGATCAACTTAATTAATTAAATTGCTATAAATAATAGTAGCGATTAAAAATTATAACCGTAAACTAAATCATCAAGATCGGGGTTAAGTAATTATCATCGCAAAGGAAAATTAAATACTTGTTTATTAGTAATAATTATTTTATCAACTGTTAAGTATTAATAATGATTTAGATAATTAATTTAAAATATAAAGTAGGACATAAATGATTATATCACATGAATAATTAATTATCTCACTATATTTGTTGAGAATTTAATATTTAATATTTTTAAATTTTTACATGATATGTTGTCAAAGTTTTAAGAATGATATATATATATATATATATATATATATATATTTGACATTTATTTGCAAGCATTTCTACTCAAGTAAAATTATACTTAGGTATAATTTTAAATTCTCATTCAGATTAGGATCATTGGTCGCAGCTGCGAGTTCGAAATATCCAGGTCTGAATAATCATTTGAAATGTTCTACTTTCCTTTGTTGGTAACTCTAGTCGGCCTGAGCCCAGATTTGACCACCGTGCGCTTTAACGCAATCGGGGTCAAGCAATGGACAAAATCCGACACGGGGCCGCACCTTTAAAATTACTATGTGTGTGCTTATAATTAATTGAAATGTTGTGTTGTCCGTATAATTATTTGACATGTTGTATTATCCCAAATTGGTATAATTATATGAAATTGTGTATTTTTTCCCAAACTGGTAGCCTTTGTCAGCACCTAATGTCAAAATGAGCTGGGAGACAATGTTCTAATCTCAGAATGAACTGGGAGACCATAACTAACCTCAAAATGAATTGGGGGACCACCTAATCTCAGAATGAGCTGGGAGACAATGCTCTAATCTCAGAATGAACTAGGAGACCATGACTAACCTCAAAATGAATTGGGGGACCATGACTAATCTCAAAATGAATTGGGAGACCGTCTAATCTCAGAATGAGCTTTGAGACGATTTCTAATCTCGGAATGAACTGGGAGACAATGACTAATCTCAAAATGAATTGGGGGACCACTTAATCTCAGAATGAGCTGGGAGACGTTTTCTAATCTCAGAATGAGCTGGGGGTTGATTTTTACTAATCTCAGAATGATTTGAGGGATAATTACTCTTTACTTGTTTAATAATAATAATAATAACGAGTGAAATGATAATAGAGATTATATTGACCTTTTTTATTTAATTATGCGGCTTAGTGGTTTTATCACTAAAACGGAATTGCCTCTGCAGGTGAGCAGCATTGTACTGATGAATAAAAGTGTAGTTGGTGGTTCTTTTTACCAACCTAGGTATGGTGAATCAATAATAAAAAATTGGACTTCCTTATTATTCTCTGGTGTTATAAATGTGGCAATGGGAAATAGTCTGAGACTGTGGGACGGTTATTTTATATTTTAGAGAACATGATTTATTGTTATCATTCATATTATATGTTGTGAGACATATTTGCTATATTTCAATTCATGTTCTGGAACATTACATTTATATATTACATATTTTTAAGTAACACCCGGTCTGGTTCGGGCGGGTCGTTACACTAGTCGTGAATTATGAGCGAAGAAGGTCAAGTGTACTTGAATATATATGATAATATTGGAAAGATGGTGAAAAATGAGTTATCAGTGTATATTAAAGTATGGAGTATTGTTTTTAATGTATTTTCTCGTGAAATTATTTTTAAGTCGAATAATGCATTAGGACATGTTATAGCGTAATTTGGGTGGGGTATTGGTTATATAACATGTCATTGTGGTGTTATGATGTGTATTATATTTTATAAAAAATTTCACTATTTTTTGGATTTGTTTAGGATTAATTATGAGTTAGTTATTATTTTTGACTCAGTTGGAGTAGAGTCAAGTTTTGTTTATGATATTGCCACTAACCCATTTCTCTTTATGAAGAAGATACTGATCTGGAAGAGATGGTTAAAGTATTAGATTCACAACCAATCTTACCTAGGAGATTCTGAGTTGTGGAAACCTTAGATCTACCATATCCATAGATTGCTACCATCAGTTGAAGTACCACCAATTTTGGAGCTAAAGCAACTTCCAAAACATCTCAAGTATTCTTTCATATGACCTAATGACACTCTTTTTGTTATTATTTCTTTAGAGCTAACTATGTTGCAAGAAAAGAAGCTAATTAGAATACTAAAGGATCACAAGTCAGCTATTGCTTGGACTATAGCAGACATAAAAGGCATCGATCCATCCTTTTGTGTGCATAGGATCAACTTAGTGGATGGATGCAGTCCAACTATAGAGCACCAACGATGACCCAACCCCAACATGAAAGAAGTGGTCAAGAAGGAAATTATTAAGTGGTTGGATGCGAGAGTGATATATCCCATTGATCATATTACTTGGGTAAGTCCAATACAATGGTCTGATGCCTCTCTCAGCATTTTCTTATTTCTCTTTTGGTCCGTTGGGACTACTAGTATATCCTAAACCCTCTCTGATCCTCTATATTTCTCCTGACCTTGAGCACGAAGGCCGAGAACTATTAGGCAGTTACCTTTAGTATTCTTTGAACCACATGTCCTAATGTGTGCTGTACTAAATAGTGCCCATAAACCCTATGATTTTCCATGTGTGAGGAACTCAAAACGCGGGTTGTCAGGATCCCTCGGGAATGGAACAATCCTCTCACTAATCAAGAGCCCATTGTGAGTGGCATGTGCACCCATTCATGGTATGTGTGAGTCGGTTTCACCATCTCTCGTCTCACTTAAAACTCAATACAACTCTTATATATGCCTGGGAAGGGATTTGATAATTTAGGCCCGAATGCAACTTGCGGTGAATTTTGTTTTTAAAATCAGACTCGAGGGATCTCATCCTTCAGGGTTGTTAATTTCTAGAAAATGGTTCGCTAAAATGACCCATGTTAACTGTGGTCCGATAAATCACCACTTAATATGTCCTGTAGCATACAATCAAAGCATCAATAGAATAGATCGACAATCAAGAGTACAAGTCCTAAATAGACCTGGTAGAAGCTCCCATCGGAGTATCGCACCTATGTGGCGAGCTCCTACACCGAACCTACAAAAACAAGACTAAACTCTAAAGCCCATGTACTCCCATAAGATGCATGGATGACATGATGGATAAATCAAATAAGACTAAGACAAGCATGCATATCCTAATCAATCCAGCAATCCTAACAATCATGTTGTATAAATCTGTACTCCTAGGTGATCATGCCATCAACATCACAAATTTGTTACTATGTAATTTGAACATACCAATTAACTAATTAAAGATCATAATTCTTTTTAATAATCAAACTAATAGTCAATCATAACAATTTAATCATTAGAACTAGATGTGTAATTCACAAGTCTAATTATCTAACCTTAATTATGCACACATTTTTAATTACCTAATCAATTATTTTTCATAATTACAACAACACACTTTAAAAACCCTAAAATTAGTACACAATCAAATCTATGAACATTACCAAAATGATGTACATGCTGATGATGGTCAGCCATATATAAAATGAAATAAAAATTAAATCCTTATACCTAAGTTGACGATTACATGGCAAAGGTGACAACGGCCGCAGTTGCGGTGCCGTGAGGAGGGTGACAGCAGCTGTGGCTGCCATACCAAGGGTGATACTGAGAAGGGAAAGGGTAGCTCGACGTGGTCAGAGCACCACTGGCCGGCGGTGATGGTCAATCACTAGTGCTAGCTGTGGGTTGTGGCCGGCTAAGGTGAGGGCATACAAGATAAGGGAGTTAGGAGAAGGGCTAGGGATGGTTGAGGTAGGCTAGGGGGTGGACTGTGTGGCCGGAGGTGGTGTGCGACTAGCCGGCAGCAACTCTAGTCGCAGGCAAACATGCATGCAAGCGGTCCTTGCATGTCGTAGCACAGGCTGGGGTATGGTTGGGAATGATGAGTCGACGGCGAGGGGGTCACCAAGGTGGTGGTGGTCGGTGGCGGCGAGGGCAGTCACTGGCAGAGCAAGGGGAGAAAAAAACAAGTTGGGCAGCCTAGAGGAGGAACCGGGAAGCAAGAAGAAGAAATAAAGAAAAGGTCGGGGGTAGTCTTGCAAGTAAAACTTGACTCGCTCCCGCATCGAGTCAATAATAGTAATTAAATTCTAAAATAAATAGGATAAAATTCTATAAATTAAAATATGCTCAAATAAATAAAATAACATGTTCTAAACCTACCAACCCAACCAAAATCCTTTTTAATACATCCTAACACGATAAACAACCTATTTCTAATTTCTACAGACTAACGCATAAAATAATAAAAATTTGGCATATTGTTGTATATTCTGATTACTCATTATCCGGTTGTGTTACTAACATTATCATGAAACACTGGGGTATACTTGGCCCTCATGGCTCATAACACAATGTCGGTCTTGGCTCGACTCACGTGTTCTGAAACTGACTCGACTCAGACCGATGGCTGAACAGATCGGTTAGCGAGTATATAATGATGACTCAAGTCACGAGTTTTAGATGAACTAAGGCTATATCACCTACAGGGTGTCCATCATGCTTTCAAAATTATTGAAGTGGCTAAGCACTTATTTTGTACCTTCAGTCAGATTAAAGTGAGGTCAATTATGTTTGGGTAGCCAAAGATCCTAATTAGATTCATGAGTTGATTTTGATCAATGGTTATGGAAAAGTTCATTAATGCCCACCTATTTAGGATCTATGTAGGGGGTCTAGGGTTATTTTGACATTTTAGAATTAGTTGAACGATATTTATCACAAGTAGGAAAGTTGGGAGGTATATACGGCTACAGGGTGGACAAGCTATCCTATTTGCATCCCTAACCGCCTATCTCTCTCTCTGCTTGGGCGTCTGTCTCCCTTCCTTCTCTCTCTTCACGCTCTCTCTCCCTTGTTGGAAAGTGTGTGGAGTTAATTTTGGTTCAATGATCTAGGCAAACACTGAAGAAGTGGTTAGTAAGTATAACTAAAACTAGTGATTTGTATAGATTTATGCATCATATTAATAATTCATGTTGTTGTATATTATTCCATATTATTTGCACATTTTCTAGTATGTTTTATGCATGTACATGATTATATAATCCATGAAATCGATGTATGATATGTTAAACTATGATTAAGTATTTTGTATACAAGTTTTACAAGTAATTCTTTTGATTTGCCAATGATCTAGGTTGATTAATCAAGATATAGCATGTTTGGTAATAGTTTGCTCTCAACAAGTGTGTTTTTGTCAAAATAGATATCATGAAAGAGTAGGTTAATTCAAGTTAAATTACAAACATGTTATACCCCATGACTTGATGTTTTAAGAATGTTAAAATCTTAATTTTTGTTTAATTTAAAATAGGATAAAAACGAAAAAGATAATAAAATTTTGAAGGCAAACCCTAGTCACAGTGTCACAACAATGCATATAGTAAGTTGAGGAAGATGAGCCTTAATGCCGCAGCCCCTAATACCAAGACTAATAGGACCACGACACTCACCCATTGTAAGTTTGTTTATTGGCAACATCACGATGCTCATACTCCCTTTTTGGATGCCACGATACTCACTTAAGTTAGAAACATGTCCAAACCTCAATGCCATGGTGATCACCCTTTCAGTGTTGAACGTCGCGGTGTTCGCTACCAGGAAATTGTGTGCGGATTCTCAATGCTGCAATTCTCGTACTACTACCCTAATTTCTTGTTCTTTTTCATGTTTATGCTTCATGTTTACTATATTTACGATTAGTTAAAGATGACATGATGTTCGATAATTGTTAATAGTGTCGTTAGCATATTGTATGACATCATCATCATATTAATACCATGGCATAGTATGTAGACAAGTAATCTAGTTAGAATTATGATGTAGAGTTATATTATTGTTTAGACTAGGACAGTTGTAGCCAAGCATCTAGATTCTCAGAGTTGCATGCTGATTAGGTCCATATTTATTTGTTATTTGTAGTGCTGTATGATGGTCCTCTATTTGGCAATGTTTTCTGACACATTATTGTATTATAGCTTCATGTTATCAAGTCATGAAGATATAAATATCAAGTTAAACTCATAGTTATAAAGTCTTAAGTCGAAGCACATGGCTTATACCTAAGAACTTGTTTTTACATAGTTTTATTTAAACTCATGATGGTTCAATAGATGTACTACACCGTATACTTTGGTAAATATCACTTAAGCAAAGAACCAAAGTCCACGCTCCATGGCTATTGTCTTGACGGTGCTAGCAATCACCAATAGTTTTTTATTCATGTTATCCCATGGGTTTTGTGGCAGCCACTACATCTCCCAATATTGAGTTGAGATGCAATAACTCTTAGGAGGTACTTATGTAATATGTTATAAGGAGCCAAGGCAACCTAAGCACCAAGACTAACATGTACTTTAATGTTCATGTATTTTTTGTTTGTTTATGCTACCCATATTTGCTATTGAACTCATTATATAAGTTAACATACCAGGACTTACATGTAAGTTGCATGGGTAATTAACTCAATAATGTTTTCATTATTACGTGCTAATTATATTAATCTACTAGAGCTTTTTAGTAAGTCATATTAGCAGTGCCAATTAGTTGATCAAGTTTATCAGTTTATCAAGTATTATGCCATGTTCAGTAATTTAGTTGTCATATTATCTACAAGTATATATACATGTTATTCAGTTATTTCATGTTATGTTAATGTTCAACTATATGCAATGTGTAATTGAAGTTTTACTTGGATTTTCCTCATTTATTCGTTTGCATATTAGTCTTATTTTCTCTATTTACTTGTGTACTACATATGTAAGTAGTAGACTCAATAGTGTTATCAGTATTGAGCAAACAAGTTTACTTGTGCACAGGTATATAGAGGCCTAGAGCGACAAGGTGGAAGTACTCAGCATATTATGTTTTATTTTATTTGCTTATTAGTATAAAAGTTTAGTGAACCTTTTGTTGAGTTGGCACTTGGACAAATATACTTTTGCTTGGATCATGTAATTAATGTAATGATCCTAGTTTATGAAGTATCATGTGTATACATTAGGGTCATTACAAGTTTGCATTAGAGCTCGTTTTTTTGCCATGTTTACTTTATATATGTATGTCTTGTTGAATTTTTTCTGAGTACCACATCTCTTAAAAGATAGACTAATAGGTTCTAACTAACATATGTCATAGACTTGTTCTCAGTTTGTTGTATGGTGAGGTGGCCAATTGGATCACTAATCAGCAATCCTAGGCTCAGAATGAGCAAATGCACCAACAACTTTAGGATTTGACTATTGTAGTGAATGACTGGGGTCAGAATTTTCATGCTACCCAGGAAGTTGTTCAACAACTATTGGCCCAAGGAATTCAAGGAGAACAGCCACCAATGGGACCTCAACTCCTAGATGAGTGAGAGGTACTAGAGGGGCCTCACGAGACAGTGGTTGTAGTACCACCACCTGCGGTATCCGCCCAACCAGGGGTCTACACTTTAGAAAAGTTTATAAAAAAGGATGCTAAGTATTTTAAAGGTACCACTGAACGTAATAAAGCTAAAACATTGTTTCAGAACATGTTGAAAACCTTGAGGGCAAAGGAAGTGCCTGAGAATTATGGGGTAAGAGTTGCCACTTGCATGTTTGAGGATGAAGCATCTTTCTAGTGAGACTAGCTCCAGATGGGGTTGACACCACTAAGTCATGTCCTAGGGCCCCTACTGCTACACCATTCCTATCCACGAAAGCTCTGGCAAGGAAGGTATGTTTACTGCTCGAATCAAACAACACTACAATGCTAACATAATAGACAAGGAGTATACTTGTGATGTTGGTGGCATCCTGAATTGCCTCCTTTGCTGTGGCCATGTACATCCGGCCATACTTCTCTGGTCTAGCAATCTGTATTTGTTCAACTGCCTGCTCGATGCCATCCCTTGCTAATGGTAACATGTCTCATGCTGCCAAACCTACCTATCTCTAATGTCCTTCTCTAACGACCCGCCATTTGTCACAACAATGTGGGCCTAGCTGGCCAGGTGTTACTCACAATTAAGTAAATATGTCTAAAATTTTTTTTAACAAAAACATATATAAAGATCCCACAGTCTTAGACCGATTCCCAGTAGCCACACTTATTTTTCAAATAAATAAAAAAGGAGTCCTCATATTTATTTTGCTCCATGCCCTGCTTATCAATCACCTAATTTCGCATCTGCACACCTGCGAAGGCAATTCTGCGTTAGTGATTACAACACTAAGTAGTATAATAGATAAAACAAATCAAGTACATTCCACTATTTCCTCATGTTTATTTTAATATTCAGTGGAGCGATTACGCTATACTCCAAAACAATGTGGAGGAGGTATCCGCTGTGATCCGCACACCCTGCCGTAGCCCTTTTGTGGGGAGGCTACCACTACCGTCTCCAGTGCCAGTGCCTCGCACACCCCGATCGTAGCCTTTTTTCGGGGAAGCTATCACTGCACTCAGGTGATTGCTACACCCCGTTTGTGGGGAAGCTCTCTCACTACCAATTCTAGTGCCAGTGCCTTGCACACCCTGGCCGTAGCCTTTTATGGGGAGGCTATCACTGCACTCCAGTGCCAGTGCCATGCACACCCCAGCCGTCACCTTTTTATGGGGACACTATCATTACACTAAGGTGATTGCTATGCCCCGTTTGTGGGGAAGCTCTCACTGCCAACTCTAGTGCCAGTGCCTCACACACCCCAGCCGTAGCCTTTTTATGGGGAGGCTATCACGGCACTCCAATGCGATGGATGAATCGGTGTGCCTTGCTCACCCCAGCCTTA
>JAURVB010013423.1:0-15866 GCA_033002965.1 Piper betle | reverse complement strand
CCTTTTACAAAGAATGAAATGACGGCTAGGGTTTGTGGAAACACCCTTTCACGGCAATTCCTTTAACAGGTAATTGGGTAATCAATACGGTTCACTTAACCATTTCACTTAACCTCTTAAACGGGTACATGGTATGATTAACTTAAATCGTTAGATGGATAAATAATGTGGTTGACTTGACCGATTCAAGTAGAATCGTCCGGTTAGAAATTACTTCTTAATTAACCGGGTAAATCATACCTAACCAGCTAACGAAATTTTTTCCCCATGTTTGATCCCCCCGCGTCGAATGTTATTATTATTATTATTTATATATATATATTTTTTTATTTTTTATTTTTTCTGGGTCTTCACAACACACTTCATCCCCACGAAATCAATGAAAATGGCAGAATACCTGGCAAGATTATATGTTGATAATATTGTCAAATTGAATGGGATTCCAAAGGAGATAGTCTCCGACTGCGATCCCCTATTCACCTCACATTTCTGGGAAGCTTTCCAAAAGGCCATGGGAACTCGAATTAAAATGAGTACAACATATCATCCCTAAACTGATGGTCATAGTGAGAGGACTATTCAAACTTTGGAAGATTTGTTAAGAGCTTGCATTCTTAACTAGGTAGGTGGCTAGGAGAACACTTAGCCTTGGCTGAATTCACCTACAATACTCTTACCATGCCAGTATAGGGATGGCACCATTTGAAGCCTTATATGGTAGGCCTTATAGATCTCCATCGTACTGGCTGGAGTCTACCGAAGCAGTTATAGTCGGGCCATAGATGGTGAGGGAAGCAACTGAAAAGGTGAAACTCATTCAGCAAAGACTTAAGGCAGCTCAGGATCGACAAAAGAGTTATGTTGATACTCGAAGGAAGGTCCTAGAGTTCCCAGTTGGGGAGTTTGTGTACCTAAAGACATCTCCTATGAAGGGGGTGATCAAGTTTAAAATATCTGGAAATTTGAAGCCAAGATTCATAGGACTATTTCCAATCCTGCATCGAGTTGGGAATTGTGCATATAGATTAGCATTGCCACCAAGCCTAGCTGGAGTACACAATGTTTTCTATGTGTCAATGCTAAAGAAATATGTACAGGATGAGGATCATATCATCACAAATTTTGAAGACTTAGAATTACAATCAAATTTTACCTACGAGGAAAAGCCGATCTGCATCCTGGCAAAAGAAATAAAGACACTCAAAAACAAGGAAATTCCTTTGGTAAAAGTATTGTGGAAAAATAAGGAGTCAGAGGAAGCTACATGGGAGGCTGAACAAGAAATGGCAAGGAAATACCCTAGCCTGTTTGTGGCATAGGAGTTTATATTTGTAGTAGCATAAACTAATCCCGAAGAAATAAATAAAATTAATCATGATTGTTCTATTGTCGTTATGATATTTCTCGGATCAAATATCTCCAAGTTGAGGACATTGTAAAGAAAGTGAAAAAAAATTTTTTTGATGCGGATGTGGTCCGGAAAGGACCGAACATGTTATATTCTTTACCCGGTTAATTATTATATTTTATTATTTACACATTTATTTACTCGGTTACCCGGTTAACTAAAGTACGGGTGAATTGATATGATTGGTCATCACGATTATTATGATCATTAGTAGGCCGGTCATGGTTCGACCTAAGGCCAAACCCCGGTCTTGGGTGGGTGACGACTTGGTGAGTGGGGGGAAAAAGGAGAACGAACTTTAGCGAAGTGATACCGATTCATGAATGGGTGGAAGGGTAGGGTGTAAGAATTTAATTGAGGGACTCGTTGAGTTGTATATATATATATAGTTGTGAAGATTGCGGGAAATCCTTTTCCCTAGCCGTCCACCCCTTGTCTCCTCTCCATCCCAGGCACCCTCCTCATTGCTGTGTGAGTATCTCGTCCCTTTTCTTATTTCTTTTACATTAGGACTCTTGCATGCATATTTTTAATTGATAGTATACTTGTTAATCATGGGAATTAAAGTTGTAAATCAACAAGAAAAGAACTAAACTGAACTGAAATTGGAATCCCGTCCATGGCTGAGAGCCTGAAACTTAGGCAAGATGGGCGACCATGAGAACGATTTCAAGGCAGTCCCTCACATCCCGACGACCTCTCTTGCTGCTGTATCGAAGGGAGGGCTTGCCACGTCCCTTGTATTCCAGTGGGTGGCAGAATTGTAGCTATGAGGGGGCGGAGTTGCATGGGTAACGGAAGTGGCAACGTTCTGCCGCAATTGATGCTGTAATGGAAGCTTAAGAGGGGTAAACGCCAGTTGTGCTTCGTCGACAGCATCATGGGTTCCATCATAGTAGTTCAGGCCGCCGGAATAATCCACTACAAACCACCTTCTCGCCGGAATTCGTAGCAGCGACATGCAGAAGTGGGGAGAACGACCATACTTCATGCAACGTCCAAAGGTGGCCAATCTTTCCTGTTTTAATGCCAGCCTGAGGTCGTGGAACATCTGAATGGAAGCAAGGTGCAAGAAAGGAGGGGTCTTGAGGCTGGGAGAAGAAGAACAGGCCAGGAGTTGGGCACCATGGTGTAGCACATTGTCGTCTTGGTTAATTGCTGTAAAACACTCACTTTAGGCTTCTTCGCTTGCGGATGTTATCTTGTTGTTGATGCTTTGTTGGGATGGTTAGATGGTGGTTCAATGGGGTGCCAATATAAAGGTTGGAGGAGAAGGACGAACCTATTTTTGGAGAAGAGTGGAATGGTGACGGGAAGAAGAAGAAGATGATGATGATGATGATGATGAACAAGGAGGGTGGCAGTTTCGTAAATATTGGTTGACTCGAAACCGACTCCAGTTAAAAATAATACAAACTCGTAATAAATCTTTAAAAATAATTATTTTAATGGGTTATTGGTAATGTTACTAAACTAATTAATTATTGTATGAAAATTTATTATCTCAAAAGAAAATAAACTAATAATAATAATTAAATACTTGTTAATGAATTAATAATTACTTTATTATTTGTTTAAGTGTTAATTATGATTTAGATAATTAATTTAAATTGTAAAGTAGAACTTAAATAATTATGTCACATGAATAATTAATTATCTCACTAGATTTGTTGATAATTTAATATTTAATAATTTTTATAATGATATATATATTAGATATTTAGCTGTATGCATTCCTACTCGAATAAAATTATACTTATGCATAATTTTATACTATCGTTCAGATTAAGATCGTTGGTCGCAGCTGCGAGTTTGAAATATCCTGGTTCCTATAATCATTAGAAATGTTATATTGTCTGTATAATAATTTGAAATATTGCATTGTCTGTATAATCATTTGAAATGTTGTACTTTCGCTTGTTGGCAGCCCTAGTCGGCCTGAGCCTAAATTCGACCACCATGCGCTGTAAAGCAATCGGGGTCAAGGAATTGACTCAGTCCAACACAGGGCCGCACCTTTAAAATTACTATGTGTGTCCATATAATTATTTGAAATGTTGTATTGTCCGTATAATTATTTGAAATGTTGTATTGTCCGTAGAATTATTTGAAATGTTGTATTTTTCCAAACTGGTATAACTATATGAAATGTTGTATTTTCTCAAACCAATAGTCTTGTTGGCACTAATCTCAGAATGAGCTGGAAGATAATTTCTAATCTCAGAATGAGCTGGGAGACCATGATCTATCTCAAAATTAATTGGGAGACCACCTAATCTAAGAATGAGCTGTGAGATAATTTCTAATCACAGAATGAACTGGGAGACCATGACTAATTTCAAAATAAATTGGGAGACCACCTAATCTCAAAATGAGCTGGGAGATAATTTCTAATCTCAGAATGAACTGGAAGACCATGACTAATTTCAAAATGAATTTGGAGACCACCTAATCTCAGAATGAGCTGGGAGACAATTTCTAATCTTAGAATGAAGTGGGCGACCATGACCTATTTCAAAATTAATTGGGAGACCACCTAATCTCAGAATGAGCTGGGAGACAATTTCTAATCTCAGAATGATTTGGGAGACCATGACTAATCTCAAAATGAATTGGGAGACCACCTAATCTTAGAATGAGCTAGGAGAAAATTTCTAATCTCAGAATGAACTCGAAGACCATGACTAATCTCAAAATGAATTGGGAGACCATCTAATCTCAAAATGTGCTGGGAGACAACTTTTACTAATCTCAGAATGACCTAAGAGACAAATTACTAATCTTAGAATGACCTGTGAGATAATTACTAAAGACTTGTTCAATAATAATAATAATAACGAGTGAAATGAAAATAGGGATTATATTGACTTGTTTCATTTAATTATGCGGCATAGTAGTTTTATCACTAACGCGGAATTGCCTCTGCAGGTGAGCAGCATTGGACCAATCAATAAAAGTGTGGTTGGTGGTTCTTTTACCAACCTATATATGGTGAATCAATAATAAAAATTGGACTTCCTTATTATTCTCTTGTGTTATAAATGTGGCTATGTGGAATGGTCCGAGACTGTGGGACAGTTATTTTATATTTTAGGGAAAATAATTTATTGTTATGATTTATATTATATGTTCCGAGAGTTATTTGCTATATTTAAATTCATATTTTGGAATGCTAAATTTACATTAATAATACTTTTAAGTAACACCTGGTCTGGTTCGGGCGGGTCGTTAAATCACCCTGGGGAACCCCTGTGCTTTTTGTGAAGAAGGAAGATGGATCACTTTGGCTGTGTATTGACTATCGAAAAATCAATTAAGTGACAGTGAAGACTCGGTACCCCTTACCGAGGATTGATGACTTGTTTGATCAGCTAAAAACAACTAGAATGTTTTCTAAGATAGAGTTGCGGTCTGGTTATGGTGTGAGTTTCCTCCCCCAAATCGACGACAAGCTCCTTCCCTTTTCCCTGCTTGTTCCCTTGCTTTGGTGGGGCCATGGATTTGATGACCAGCCTGCGAAATAGAGGAGGTTGGGAGGATGCGACTGAAATGGTGGAGGACGGGACAGGGATGAAATCCTTGCTCCCTTGTTGATCATTCTAGAAAGTAGGAAGAAGATAAATGGAAAAACAAAATCAAGAATTCAATTCTTCAAGTCATGCCAATTACAGCTTGTTTCTCCCCTTCTATTCTATTTTCCAGCCCAACTCCTAGTTTTCCGCCAGCACATTTCATTCAAAACTGACAGTTAAAACTAAATGCTGGCAGTTTGAAGCATGCAATGCCCCTATGTACTCCTCTACTCACTATATTCATACCAGGTTATCACCAGTTGCGAGTAAAGGAGTCAGATATACATAAAACGGCTTTTCGAACTCAGAATGAACATTATGAATTTCTAGTTATGCCTTTTGGTCTAACAAATGCACCAGCAGCCTTTATGGCACTCATGAACACAGTATTCCATTCATACCTGGACATGTTTATTATCGTGTTTATGGACGATATTCTGGTTTATTTAAATAATGAAAAAGAGCATGTGAAGCTTTCCAAGAAGCTACATGGGAAACTGAACAAGAAATGGCAAGGAAATACCCTAGCCAGTTTGTGGCATAGGAGTTTTATATTTGTAGTGGCACGAACTGATCCCGAAGAAATAAATAAAGTTAATCATAATTATTCTGTTGCCTATTATGATATTTTGGGGACGAAATATTTCCAAGTTGGGGAGACTGGAAAGACCTTGAAAAAAAAAAGAAGATGCGAACACGGTTCGGGAAGGACCGAACGTGTTATGTCCAATACCCGGTTAATTATTATATTTTATTATTTACCCGGTTAAATGAAGTACATGTGTTTTCACATACCCTAGCCGTCATTTCATTTTATTTTATGAAGGACGTCCTCCACCCTAGCCTTCATTTGCATTTTCTTCTCCTCTTACTTACCGGCGCGTCTTCTTCCTTGCTTAGATATTCTTCCTATCTCCCTCTTCTTAATTTTCTTGCATGCATATTTTAATTTGATAATAAGCTTTCTAATCGTGAGGATTAAAGTTTAAAATCAACAAGAAAAAAACTAAACATGACCATTGGCCGACGAGTCCACTGTTTTGGCGAGATAGGCAAGCACGAGGCAAAGTTTCGGCGGGAATCGGTGGCGACGGTCATTCCGACGTCAGAAGATGATCCTACTTTCTTAGTCGATTAGTGTAGGGTCGATCTCACGTGTGTGAATGCTGGCCTGGGGTGGTAAATGGCCAAAAACAGAGGACGGCGGCAAAAACAGAGGTGACGGCGGTGGGTGAAGAAATCTGGCCATCCTAGGTGGCGACGGGCACCAATCTAGCCAGGGAAGGTCGATGGGGGGTCAAGGTTGTCGAGGCAACCACCCAATTGAGGCGGCAACGCTCGCCGGCAGTGGAATCGGCGACGCAAGTGTGCTGCTAGGCAGCGATCCAGGCTTCGCCGCGGCTGGAAGGTGGCCAGAGTTGGCCGGGGAGACACCGCACGGCATGGCAGGGCTGGGCGGCGACGATTGACGGCGGCTGGAGACGAACATCGGTGGCGGCTGGAACAGGGGATGGCACCGGGGAAGAAGAAGAAAATTACTTTGGGTGGAAAACTTGTAAATAATGCTTGACTCGGCACAGCTCGAGTTAAATAATATTACCAACTTGTAAATAACACCTGACTCGATACTAACTCGAGTTAAAAATAGTACGAACACGTACTAAATTTTTAAAATAATTATTTTAATGGGTTATGGATTAAAGTTACTAAACTAATTAATTATTATACGAAATCACCACTAGTAATAAAAAAACGGTAATGTAAACCTCAATAATTAATCGGCACAATAAGCGATTGAATTAAATTGGATAGTTGTAAGTAATTAATAAAATAAAGATTTTACCTTTACCTTATTAAATTTAATATTAAGTAAATAAAGTGATTATTTTAATAACAAGTCAGTAATGTAGAAAATAGGTTATTAAACTATAGTCAGGGTAGAAATCACTCGCGTCAAATCGAAATAGCATAATGAAGATAAATAAAGTTCGAAACTTTATAGAGTCGAATAAATTAAAATAATTGTATTAATAATATTTATGATTTAAAATAATGTAAATTATTTTAAATAATTTGATTGAATAACTTAATTAATTAAATTACTGTAAATAATAATAGCGATTAAAAATTATAACCGTCAACTAAATCATCAAGATCGGGGTTAAGTAATTATCACCCCAAAGGAAAATTAAATACTTGCCTATTAGTAATAATTATTTTTATCAACTCTTAGGTATTAATTATGATTTAGATAATTAATTTAAAATGTAAAGTAGGACATATATGATTATATCACATGAATAATTAATTATCACACTAGATTTGTTGAGAATTTAATATTTAATAATTTTTTATTGTTACATGCTATGTTGTGAAAATTTTTACAATGATATATATATATATATATATATATATATATATATATTAGAAATTTAGTTGTACGCATTTCTACTCGAATAAAATTATACTTATGTATAATTTTGTATTCTCATTCAGATTAGGATCATTGGTCGCAACTGCGAGTTCAAAATATCTAGGTCCGTATAATTATGTAAAATGTTGTATTTTCCCAAATCGGTAGCATTGTCCGCACTAATCTCAGAATGAACTGGGAGACAATTTCTAATCTCAGAATGAACTCGGAGACCATAACTAATCTTAAAATGAATTGAGAGACTACCTAATCTTAGAATGAGCTGGCAGACAATTACTAATCTCGGAATGAACTGAGAGACCATGATTAATCTCAAAATGAAAAGGGAGACCACCTAATCTCAGAATGAGGTGGGAGACAATTTCTAAACTTAGAATGAACTAGGAGACCAACACTAATCTTAGAATGAGCTGGGAGACCACCTAATCTCAGAATGAGCTGGGAGACAATTTCTAATCTTAGAATGAACAGGGAGACCTAGACTAATCTCAAAATGAATTGGGAGACCACCTAATTTCAGAATGAGCTGGGAGATAATTTCTAATCTCAGAATAAACTGGGAGACCATGACTAATCCCAAAATGAATTGGGAGACCAACTAATCTCAGAATGAGCTAGGAGATAATTTGTAATCTTAGAATGAACTGGGAGACCATGACTAATCTCAACATAAATTGGGAGACCACCTAATCTCAGAATGAGCTGGGAGATGATTTCTAATCTCAGAATGAGCTGAGAGATGACTTTTACTAATATCAGAATGACCTGAGAGACAAATTAGTAATCTAAGAATGACATGAGAGATAATTATAAAAGACTTGTCTAATAATAATAATAATAATGAGTGAAATGATAATAGGGATTATATTGACTTGTTTCATTTAATTATGCGGTTTAGTGGTTTTATCACTAATGCAGAATTGCCTCCACAGGCGAGCAGCATTGGACTGAAGAATAGAAGTCTGGTTGGTGGTTCTTTTACCAACCTAGTTATGGTGAATCGATAATAAAAATTGGACTGCCTTATTATTCTCTTGTGTTATAAATGTGGCTCTGGGAAACGGTCCGAGGCTATTGGACAGTTATTTTATATTGTAGAGAACATGATTTATATTATATGTTGCGAGACTTATTTGCTATATTTCAATTCATGTTGTGGTATGTTACATTACATTACCTATATTTTTAAGTAACACCCGATCTGGTTCGGGCGGGTCGTTACAGGTGGTATCAGAGCACGGTTTCCCACTAGCTCACATTTTATGACTCAAGTACCTTGTTGAAAAGTCCAATAATTATCGTTTCCCACTGTTTTGTGTTATTTATTAACAAATTCATTTGCTACTAATACACTGGGAGACCATGACTAATCTCAAAATGATTTGGGAGACCACCTAATCTCCGAATGAGCTGGGAGAAAATTTCTAATCTCAGAATGAACGAGGAGACCATGACTAATATCAAAATGAATTGGGAGACCGCCTAATCTCAGAATGAGCTGGGAAACAATTTCTAATCTCAGAATGAACTGGGAGACCATGACTAATCTCAAAATGAATTGGGAGGCCACCTAATCTCAGAATAAGCTAGAGACAATTTCTAATCTCATAATGAACTGGGAGACCATGACTAATCTCAAAATGAATTGGGAGACCACCTAATCTCAGAATGAGCTGGGGGACAATTTCTAATCTCACAATGAACTGGGAGACCATGACTAATCTCAATATGAATTGGGAGACCATATAATCTTAGAATGAGCTGGGAGACAACTTTTATGAATCTCAGAATGGCCTAAGAGACAAATTACTAATCTCAGAATGACCTGAGGGATAATTACTAAAGACTTGTGTATTTTACCTATCTTCTTTTCTTTTTCTTTCTTCCATTGCAAGCACGTAGAGTTCATGTTTAGACATCACTATTAATTTATTTGTTGTTGTTGGTGGATATCATGATCTCTTTAATAACAGTTGATTTTAATGTTGTAATTTGTTATAAAAAAACTACATTAATCTTAATTGATAATCGTGAGGATTAAGGTTTGAAATCAATAAGAAAACAAATTAATTTTTGCACGACTGAGATCCATGGCCGACAAGTTCCCCTGTTCAGCGAGATGGGCAAGCACAGGCAAAGCTTTGCCGGGAATAGGTGGCGATGTTCATTTCGACGTCGGAAGATGATCCTGCTCTCTTCGTCGATCTGTGTACGGTCGATCTCACGTGTGTGGATGCCGGCCTGGAGTGGTAAATGGGCAAAAACAGAGGACGACGGCAAAAACAAAGGCAACAGCAGTTGGTGAAGAAATCTGGCCATCCTGGGTGACGATGTGTTCCAATCTGGCTGAAAAGGTCAATTGGGGGTAGACGGGTCAAGGCGACCACCTAATTGAGGCGGCAACGCTCGCCGATGGTGGAATCGGCGATGCGAACGCATCGTTGGTGTGGCGGTGCAGGCGTCGCAATGGCTGGAAGGCGGCTGGAGTTGGTCGGGGCAACACCGCAACGGCATGGCAGGGCTGGGCGGCGACGATTGACAACGGCCGAAGACAATTGCCGACAGCGGCTGAGGGTGGCTACAGTTGGGAACAGAGGATGGCGCCGAGGAAGAAGAAGAAGAAGAAATTTCCCTTGGGTGGCAAACTTGTAAATAATGCTTGACTTGACACAGCTCGAGTTAAATAAAAATACCAACTCTTAATAAATCTTTAAAAACAATCATTTTAATGGGTTATTAAACTATAGTCGGGTAACAATCACAAACGTCGAACATAAATAGTATAATGAAAATAAATAAAGTTCGAAACTTTATTTAGTCCAATAATTTAAAATAATTATATTAATAATATTTATGAATTAAAATAACACAAATTATTCTAAATAATTTAATCGAACAACTTAATTACTTAAATTACTATAAATAATATTAGTGATTAAAAAAATTATAACCATAAATTAAATCATCAACATTAGCGTTAAGTAATTATCACCGCAAAGGCAAATTAAATACTTGTTTATCAGTTAATAATTATTTCATCAATTGTTAAGTATTAATTATGATTTAGATAATTAATTTAAAATGTAAAGTAGGACTTAAATGATTATATCATTTAATAATTAATTATCTCACTAGATTTGTTGAGAATTTAATATCTAATATTTTTGAATTGTTACATGTTATGTTGTCAAAAATTTTATATATATATATATATATATATATATATATATTAGACATTTAACTCCATGCATTCCTACTAGAATAAAATTATACTTATGTATAATTTTATATTCTCGTTTAGATTAGGATCGTTGGTCGTAGCTGCGAGTTCGAAATATCTAGGTTCGTATGGTTATTTGAAATGTTGTATTTTCCCAAGCTGGTACCCTTTTTCGGCACTAATCTCAGAATGACCTGCGAGATAATGACTAATCTCAGAATGACCTAGGAGACCACCTAATCTCAGAATGAACTAGGAGACGAATTCTAATCTTAGAATGAACTAGGAGATAATGACTAATCTCAGAATGAAGTGGGAGACGATTTCTAATCTCAGACTGAACTGGGAGATAATGAGTAATCTCAGAATGAAATGGGAGATGATTTCTAATCTCAGAATGCACTGGGAGAAGATTTCTAATCTCAGAACGACTTGAGAGACAATTACTAATCTCAGAATTACCTGAGAGACTTTTACAAATCTTAGAATGACCTGAGAGACAAGTACTAATCTCAGAATGACTTGAGAGATAATTACTTAAAGACTTGTCAAACGATAATAAAGACAAGTGAAATGATAATAGGGATTTTATTGACTTGTTTTATTTAATTATGTGGCTTAATGGTTTTATCACTAAAGCGGAATTGCCTCCGCAGGTAAGCAGCTTTGGACTAAAGAATAGAAGTGTGGTTAGTGGTTCTTTTACCAACCTAGGTATGGTGAGCCGATAATAAAGTTGTACTTCCTTATTATTCTCTTGTGTAATAAATGTGGCTATGGGAAACGGTCTGAGACTGTGGGACGGTTATTTTAGATATTGTCATATGCATCAGAACTTATTTTTACGACCTATCAATTTTAGACTTAATTGCAGTATTAAAATTCATGTTCTGGAATTATTTACCATGTTACGATTCATGTTCTTGCATGTTACGTTTACATTATCACATATTTTAGGTAACACCCTGTCTGGTTCGTGCAGGTCGTTACAACAAGTCTAGTGAGATAATTAATTATTCATGTGACATAATCATTTAAGTCATACTTTACAATTTAAATTAATTATTTAAATCATAATCCACACTTCACTAATGATAAAATAATTATTAACCTATAAATAAGTATTCAAGTATTTAATTACTATTATGATCTTGACGATTTAATTAACGGTTTTAATCTTTAATCATTACCATTATTAATAGCAATTTAATTAATTCAGTCGTTCGATTAAATTATTTAAAATGATTTGTATTTTCCTAATTTAAAGATATTACTAATACAATTATTTTAAATTATTCAACTCAATAAAGGTTCGAACTTTATTTATTTTCATTATACTATTTAGGTTCAACCTTGTGATTTTTAGACAATAATAGTTTAATAACCTATTTTCTACCTTACTGACTCGTTATTAAAATAATCACTTTATTTACCTAGTATTAGATTTAATATGTTAAAGGTGAAATCTTTATTTCATTAATCACTTATAACCATCTCATTTAAATTAATAGTTCATAGTACACCGATTAATTATCAACAGTTTATCATTATTGTATTTGTTATTACTCATGACGAGTTCATACAATAATTAATTTGTTTAGCAACCATAACCCATAACCATTAGAATAATAATTTTTAAGGATTTATTATGAGTTAGTATTTTTTTAACTCAAGCCTGTGTCCAGTTAGGTTTTATTCACAAGTTTGCCAACAAAAGGATTCTTCTTCCGTGCCGACCTTCTCTTCTCCAAACTTCATCTTGGCACAAAACCAAATCATGTCCTCCATGCACACCAGCCTGAAGATGACCACTTTCTTGCACCTTGCTACAATTCAGAGGTTCTGCTACCTCAGGCTGGCATCAGAACAGGAAGGATCGGCCATCACTGGACGACGCAGGGAGTAGGGTCATCCATCCACGTCGGGACATTCGCCACCTTGATTTCTGGTGAGGAGGTCGTCAGCAGTGGACTGTGCCGGCAGCAGGAATTGCTATAATGGAATCCCTGATGTAGCGCTTCTTGACGAAGGACAACTGATGTCTTCTGTTTGCAGAGGCACTCGTCACTCCTTGAAACTCCGCCCACTAATCAGAGCAATTCCACCACTCACCGGAAACAAGGGTCAAGGCGATGACAACCCTTCTACCCAGCAGCCCAAGGGGCTATCAGGGGTGTGAGAAAAGGAAGCTCGTCGGCCATGGAATGAATATTAGTCATATACAATTTAGTTTAGTTCTTCTTGTTGATTTAAAACATTAATTCCCATGATTATCAAACTTATTATCTTTAAGGATTTAGGTAACGATTAATAATAATTCCCATCATTGCTACAATGAGCGACGATCCTCCAATAGTGGTGAAAACAACCCAAAACACAAGATCGAAAGGATTAGAAATCACAACAGTTTTTATCAACTATCATTCACCTATTCATTTCAAAATATGCATGCATGAAAAACTATGAATAAGGAGATAGGGAGTATAGCCAAATAAGGAGGAAGCTGGCTCCGGTAAGGAAGAGGAGAAGAAAATTAGAAGTAGGTGTCTAGGGTGCGGAAGATGCCCCCTCGCAAAAATAAAATGAAAACGATGGCTAGGGTATGGGAAAACACCCCAACACCAAACTTCAACCGGGTAGAGAATAAAAATAAAAATAATATAATATCAATAATAATTTTCCAACGTTCGATCATTCCCAGACAAACTCAAATATTTTTAAACAATGCACATATATATATATATATATATATATATATATATTACAATCTTTACAACGAGCATGCATCATATAGAGATATTAGTATTTTACTTAGCAGTGGGTTCCGATGTAGGTCTCAAAGTCCGAGCTCGCCGTAGAAGTGTAGATACACTTGGAACTTGGACCACAGTTTTGTAGGACTCTCCCTCTCCGTTTGACTCCCTACATGTAGAGTTTAATCATGTTTTAGACGTAGGACAACATCGACGATGTTTTATTTGATCTCTCTCATGTTGGGCCATTTAGCCGTGTTTTCTACACATGTTTAATAAAACTACAAGGATGAGATCTCTTGTTGGTTTTTAAACTAAAGCCCCAGAAATATATGATATAAGCCTTTTCCCTAAACCTATTATATAAGTACGTGGATTTTATGAATGAGAGAGTGAGTAGTATGAAGATATGTATAGTCTGCACTAGTACTCCTTCAAACCCTGAGGTAGTGTGGTGTATGAGAGTAATGCATAACGCAACACATTTATGGAATTTATGGCACTAACTTAATTATTATTTTTTCACTCAAGTATTGTAGCGGGCGAAATATTGAAGATGTGAGGGCATAAGCATTGTATGTATGAATATGAATATTAGCCGTGCATGCTAGCCGACACTTGCTTAAGTATGTTTGCATACCACCCAATGTGATGCAATCTTGAAATTTCATAAGTTTTCATAAGTAATAGAAGACTCATTTACGATATTGTATTAATTATTTTTTGGACCAGTAATACTCATTACTAACATTATTCATAAAATATATCTAGGTTTTACAAATCCTGAGTCGAATTTAGCGGAAGGACAAACACTTGATGTCATGACCCGCCATTTTTCACAACATTGTAGGCCTAGCTGGCAAGGTGTTACTCACAATTTAGCAAATATGTCTAGCATTTCTAACAAAAACATATATAAAGATCGCAAAGTCTTGGACCATTTCCTAGTAGCCACACTTATTTCTCAAATAAATAAAAAAAGGGAGTCCCCATATTTATTTTGCTCCATGCTCTGGTTGTCAATCACCTAATTTTGTATCTGCACACCTGCGGAGGCAATTCCGCGTTAGTGATAACAACACTAAGTAGTATAATATATAAAACAAGTCAAGTACATTCCACTATTTCCCTATGTTCATTTTAATATGCGGTGGATCGATTCCGCTACACTCCAAAACAATGTGGAGGAGGTATCCGCTGTGATCCGCACACCCCGGCCCTTTTGTGAGGAGGCTACCACTACCATCTCCAGTGCCAGTGCCTCGCACACCCCGGCCGATGCCTTTTTGTGGGGAAGCTATCACTACACTCAGGTGATTGTTACGCCCCATTTGTGGGGAAGCTCTCACTACCAACTCTAGTGCCAGTGCCTCAAACACCCCGGCCGTAGCCTTTTTATGGGAGGCTATCACTAGCACTCTAGTGCTAGCGCCTTGCACACCCCGGCCGTAGCCATTTTATGGGGAGGCTATTACTGCACTCAGGTGATTGCTACACCCCGTTTGTGGGGAAGCTCTCACTACCAATTCTAGTGTTAGTGCCTCACACACCCTGGTCGTACCCTTTTTATGGGGAGGCTATCACTGCACTCCAGTGCGATGGAGGACTCGTTGTGCCTCACTCACCCCGGGCGTAGCCTTTTTATGGGGTGGCTATCACTACTCCAAAATAATGTCGATGCATTACATAATTTACGCACGTAATACGACCCCGTGTCGGACTGAGTCATTTCTTTGAGCCGGGTTGCAGTCGGTGGTCAAGGAAAGTACGATGTTCTACCTATTTTATGTACCTGACTTGTGATTTTGTCTGACTGTGATCCGCTAACCCTAATCTGAATGAGGGCATAAAATTATACATTAGTATAATTTTATTTGCATGAACCTATATGCAACTACATGACTAATATACTTTCAATTTTTAAATGATGTAATTAGTTCATCTTAGTCTTCATTACTTATTAAATTTTCAGCAATTCTGATGGTAATTAATTATTAATTATCCCCATTTAAATCACCATTAACTAGTTGATAATTTAATTATTAACATGTCCCATGCTTAATTCTTTTGTATTTACCTGGTTGCCATCCCACTTTAACAATTCATTTAACGACCCTAAAGCTCCCAGCTTTATTGTAGTCAACCCGCGAAAGCTGGTATTTTCACCATGCATGGCGACCAACTAGTAACGTGGCGGCCTCCATTCACTGCTATGGCGTCTCCAACTTGGCCACCACATGGCAACCCTCAACCAGTCCTTGGCGACCCCATTCCGGCCACCCAATCAGCAACCCCAACCTGACCATGGTGACTCCATGTCGGTCACATAATCAGCCCATGACCCATGGCGACTACCCTAGTCGGCCACATAAACAGCACCCGACCAGACCCATGGCAGCTCCCCTTGCACCACCACGACGACAACCCTCTAGCACCACCATGATGACGACCCTCTAGCACTACCATGGCTGCACCCCTG